>JAGFNQ010003369.1:38450-59296 GCA_024364735.1 Boesenbergia rotunda | reverse complement strand
AAAACTCAATTTAAAAGAAAAAGTAAACTACTTGAAAACAATAAAATGGTATTTACAATGAAATTAAAGTGCAAGAAAATAGAACTCCCCCTTAGGTTGGGTAGATAGCGTCCTTAATGTCCAAACCATCCACCTCTAGCTCCTTTAATTCTTCAAAGTACTTCTTGAGCCGGTGGTCATTGACTTTCCAAACAAAACCATTAGCCTCATCTTTAATTTCAACAACACCATAGGAAAAAATGTTAGTTACAAGAAATGAACCTTCCCACCTTGACCTCAAATTACCCTTAATCAACTTGAGTCTTGTACAATAAGACCTTGTCACCAATTTGGAATTCATTCCTCACTATGTTTTTGTCATGAAAGTTCTTGGTCTTTTCCTTATAAATTCTTGAGTTTTCAAATGCTTCTAGTCTAATGTCCTCAAGTTCTTGAAGTTGAAGTTTCCTCTCTTCTCCCACCTTAGTAGCATCGAAGTTGCAAGCCTTCACCGCCCAATATGCCTTATGCTCTATCTCCACGGGTAGATGACAAGCTTTTCCATACACTAAGCGGTAGGGAGACATTCCAATTGGTGTTTTATATGCCGTTCTATAGGCCCATAGCGCATCATCAAGCCTCTTGCTCCAATCTTTCCTATTAGGCCCAACGGTCTTTTCCAAATTTACTTTGATTTCTCTATTTGAAATTTCGGCTTGGCCATTTGTTTGGCGATGGTAGGATGTAGAAACCTTGTGTACAACCCCATACTTGCTAAGTAGGGCCTTCATGTGTTTGTTGTAAAAGTGAGATCCTTGGTCACTTATTATAGCCCTGAGAATTCCAAACCTGCAAAATATATGTGACCTGACAAAACTAACAACAACACAAGAGTCATCAGACCTGGAGGGAATGACCTCCGCCCATTTAGAAACATAATCCACAGCAAGTAAAATATACAAATAATCACAGGATGCAGGAAAAGATCCCATAAAGTCTATTCCCCAAACATCAAAAATCTCACAGAAAAGCATAGTCTGCTGGGGCATCTCATTTCTAGCTCTTATGTTTCCAGTTCTCTGACATATATCACAATTTTTATAAAACACATATGCATCATGAAATAAGGTGGGTCAATACAAACCACACTCTAAAACTTTCCTCGCCGTCCTCTGTGGTCCAAAGTGTCCCCCACTGGTTGATGAATGACAAAAAGTAAGTACTGAACAAAACTCATGGTCAGGTATGCATCTCTTAATTATTTGATCATTACAAAACTTCCATAAATAAGGATCATCCCACACATAAAATTTAGCATCACTTTTGAATTTATCTTTCTGAGTATTAGAAAAGTGTGTAGCAAAAACATGTACTACTAAAAAGTTAACAAGGTCTGCATACCAAGGTGATTCGCCATGTATCACAAGTAGGTGCTCATCTCTAAAGTCATCATCAATGGTGGTAGGAGATCCATCTCCCTCTATTCTGCTCAGATGATCTGCAACCAAATTTTCTTTGCCACTCCTATCTCTGATTTCTAAGTCGAACTTCTGGAGTAGAAGCATCCATCTGATTAGCCTAGGCTTAGCATTTGACTTCTTCAATAGATACTTTAAAGTTGCATGATTAGAAAAAACAATGACATGTGAGCACAACAAATAAGATCTAAAACGGTCTAAAGCAAAAATAATGGCAAGAAGCTCCTTTTCAGTGGTGGAGTAAATGGCTTGGGCGGCATCTAGGGTTTTGGAGGCATAGCATATGACATGAGGTGCTCCATCCACCCTCTATGCTAGAACAGCTCCTACAGCAAAGTTAGATGCATCACACATTAGTTCAAATGGCAAATTCCAATCAGGTGGTCTAATAATAGGAGCTGAAGTAAGAGCCTCCCTTAATTTATGAAAAGCTTCTTTGCATTTATCATCAAAACAAAAGTCAAAACTTTATGCAAAAGTCTTGTCAAGGGCCGAGCAATCACACTAAAGTCTTTAATAAATCTGTGGTAGAATCCTGCATGTCCAAGAAAAGCACGAACATCCCGTATGCATATGGGGTATGATAAGAAGATATAACACTGATTTTTGCATGATCTACCTCAATACCTCTCCTAGAGACTATGTGACCTAATACAATTCCATGCTCTACCATAAAATGATATTTTTCAAAATTAAGCACAAGGTTAGTCTCAATGCATCTATGTAAAACCCGAGACAAATTATCTAAACATGAATCAAATGAAGTGCCAAAAATAGAAAAATCATCCATGAAAATCTCCATACAGTGCTCTAATAACTCACCAAATATACTTACCATGCACCTCTAGAAAGTTCCTGAAGCATTGCAGAGTCCAAATGGCATTCGTCTATATGCAAAAGTGCCAAAGGGACAAGTGAAGGCGGTATTCTTCTGGTCCTCCGGGTCAATACAAATCTGGAAATAACCTGAGTACCCATCCAAGAAGAAATAATGTGACTTCCCTGCCAACTTCTCAAGCATCTGATCAATAAAGGGCAGAGGGAAGTGGTCTTTCCTCGTGACTTGATTTAGATTCCTGTATTCAATGCAAACTCTCCATGAATTTTTAACTCTGGTGGGCACTAGCTCATTGCATTCATTCTCCACCACTGTAACTCTAGATTTCTTAGGCAGCACATGAATGGGACTAACCCACTGACTATCAGAAATAGGGTAAATGATACCTGCTTGTAGAAGTGGAGTCACCTCTTTCTTAACAATATCCAAAATGAGTGGATTAAGTCTCCTCTGTGGTTGCCTCACTGGTTTGACATTCTCATCCAAAAATATCCTGTGCATGCAAATAGCTGGGCTAATACCTGGTATATCTACTAAAGTCCACCCAATAGCTTTCTTGTGATTCCTCAGGACTAGTAATAATTTCTCTTCTTGCTCTGATTCCAAGTGCTGACCAATAATGACAGGAAAATTCTGCTCCTCTCCTAGAAAAACTTATTTCAAATGATCTGGTAGTGGCTTAAGCTCAATCTGGGCCTGCTCAGTAGGTATGGGTGATCCTTAGGGCTCAGTGCAATCCCCTACACTCTCACACCTCTCTTATGAGCCCTCTGAAAGATCAATCAAAATAAGTGATCCTTGGGGCTCTGTGCAATCCCCTACACCTATAAAATCTTCTCCAACTGGAAGTAGGTCTGAAATACCATCTGAATCATCCTCCTCAATAGCAAATATGTCCTCAGCCTCCTCTGAAATAACAAGTGGAGCTCCCTCAGCCAATATATCTGCATCATCCAACTCCTCTAGAATGCCAATGCTTATAATGGAGTGATCCTCTCTAGGGTACTTCATGGCATCGAAAATACTGAATTGAACTACTGTGTCTCCAATTTTCATTGAAAGCGTGCAAGCATAAACATCTATCTTTGTTCTTGCAGTCTTCAAAAATAGCCTCCCTAGGATGAGTGGAGATCTGTGTGCTAAGTAGTCCCCCTCCATGTCCAAAATGTAGAAATCTGCAGGAAAATTCAGCTCCTTCACCTTTACCAATACATCTTCAATAATTCCGGTTGGGTGGGTCTGACTCCTGTCCGCTAACTGAATTACAACTCCTGTAGGCTGCAGAGGTCCAATACCAAGCATCTGGAAGACTGATATGGGCATCATATTTATGGAGGCTCCTAAATCCAACATGGCATCATGATACATAGTCCTCCCTATCTCACAGGACACAGTGAAAACCCCTGGATCTTCACACTTCTAAGGGATAGAATGGATGAGTGCTGAGACATTTTTCCCCAAACTGACCAACTCATTCTCCATCAACTTCTTCTTGTGAACACATAAGTCTTTAAGGAATTTGGCATACTTGGGAATTTGTTTTATCATAGTCAACAAGGGTACATTAATCTCCACTTTACTGAAAAGTTTGACAAGTTCATTGTATTCCTTGGCTTTCTCCTTCTCCACTTACTTTTTGGCTTGAGTTTTGCGCTGGGGAAAAGGCAAAAGAACCCTCAATTCTTTCTCTTGAGCCGAAACATGTGGACCTGAATTATGAACTGAGTTGCCAACTGAAGTAGTTGTTGTAAATCCACTTTTACCACTGATTTCTCCTTCCTTTTCCACCAAAATCACAGGTTCACTTGAGGAAGGAGTTAGGCTTGGACTAGGGTTGAAACCAACTGAATTTGAAGTGATTTCAAGGCTGTTTGGGGTTGAAAATGTAGGTGCTATCCTATTTTCCGAAAAATCAGCCCTTGGATCCTTTGGAGTTAAAGCAACCTTCCCACTACTCAAAGTAATGCCACTATCGTTTCCCTTTGGATTGGGTGTAGCTTGAGAAGGTAGTTGACTTGATCCCTGGGCTTGCATTTGGTTCATCCCACTAGCCAATTGTCCAATTTGTCTTTCAATATTTTGTAAAGTGGGATCATTTCTTTGTTGGCCTTGTTGTTGCAAAAGTTGTTGTAACATCTCCTCTAGCCTTTGATGTTGAGCATTTCCCCCACTTGAACCTCCATAGCCTCCTTGGATAGCATGGTTCTTTGATTGGCCTTGAAATGTAGAAGTAGGTTGTTGAAATTGTTGAACTTGCTGTGAACCTTGAATGTAGGGATGTTGGGGCTGATTATAGGGTTAAAATGGCTATGAAAATTGCTGAAAATTAGGCTAGGAACTTAGTTGAAATTGTTGAGAATTGTAACTCTGAAAAATTTGAGGTTAAGGTTGAAATTGTTGTGGTGAGGGTTGAAATTGAGTGGGCTAGAAATCCTGATTTGAGGGTTAAATACTTTGATTGAATGGCTGAAATCCCTACTATGAAAACTGATTTCCTTGCTGATAATTCAAATTACCTTGAAACCCTTGCTAATTTCCTTTAAAAAGTGGATGATTTTGTTGATAGGGTTGCTGAAATTGCTGAAATGATTGTTGAAATGGCTAAAATTGGGGCTGCCCTTGCTGTGAAAGCTGGAAATTCGGTTGGGGCTGCTGATGGGGCTGTTGTGATGGATTTTGCTGATAAAAAGAGTTTCCATACTTCAAGTTTGGATGATCTCTCCAACCCGGATTATAGGTAGATGAGTAGGGATTATTTTTTGCTTGAAATTGTCCTCTAGTCAATGCCGCTAGTGTCTCATCTTGTTGAAGGTTAGGACATGAATCCGAATTGTATTCTTGACTTGAGCAAATACTACATAACCTCATCACTTGGCTTGAAGGTGGAGGTACTGAGAAATTCTGATTTTGACTCACATTGTTTAGAGTCATTTGCATCGCCAGGGAAGTAAGTTCCATCAATGAATTCTTGATTTCCTTTTGCTCATTAGACACCATCTGAACTTCATTTACTCCTCTGGTGGACAAAGCTCTACTCCCAAACTGTTGTGAGTTCTCTGCCATGTTTGAAATTAACTCCCTAGCTTGATCTGGTGTTTTGTTCACTAGGGCTCCTCTAGCTGCAACATCTATCATAATTTTATCCATCTGGAGTAGACCCTCATAAATGTACTGAATGAGTAGCTGCTCACTGATATGGTGCTGTGGGCAACTAGAGCATAGCTTGTTGAACCTTTCCCAATAATCGTATAGAGTCTCTCCCACTACTTGCTGTATATCGCAGATACTCTTTCTGATGATTGTTGTTCTGGAGGCTGGAATGTACTTCTCCAAAAATGCTTTCTTCATAGAAATCCAGCTAGACACGTGCCCAGTAGGTAGGTAGTAGAACCAATCCTTAGCTGCTCCAGTCAAGGAGAATGGAAATGCTCTCAGGTTAATATCTTCTTCTGAAATCCCCTGAGGCTTCATGGTGGAGCAGACTACGTGGAATTCATATAAGTGTCTGTTGGGATCCTCTCCAGACTATCCTTGAAATTTGGGTAATAAGTGGATGAGTCCTAATCTTAACTCAAAATCTCCAGTGAGCTCTGGGTTGACAATGCAAGAGTACTGGAAAGCATCATATGGTGCTGCTAGTTCCTTCATAGTTTTCTAGTGGTCTTCCATAGGATCAACTGAATGAGTGGGAATAAACTGAGTAGGAAGAATATCAATTAACTCTGAAACACTAATTTGGTTCCTCCTTGCACTAAAAGTTCACTCAATTTCAGGATTAAACTCTTCAAGAATACCACCTGCAGATCTGGTCATACAACAAATACAAAATCGTAGCAAATGTATACAAAAGAATGAAACAAATAAAATGAATCACAAGATATGAAATTAAGCACACAAGATAAAATCAAACAAACTCAACTAGTGTGTTCCCCGGCAACGGCGCCAAAAATTTGATGGTGCCCGATACTAGTGTCATGATGAGCATTCAAATTTAGATATTTATAAACTAAAAACCCTTGCTAGCAAGATTAAATGTAGAATAGGGGCCTCAGGTCGTATTTTATCAGGACTAGTTTATGATGTTTGATTCAAGCTTGGATTTGTCGTTTGATGTTGATTTTGGGTTTTCCAATTATATGGGGGTTTGTTTCACAACACAGAATGAAAATACAGTGGAAATGAAATAGGCTTAACTAGGCAAACTTAAACTAAGAAATTGCAATTAATGGACTTAACCAACTAGGAAATTAAGCAAGTCAATATTAAATTGCAAGATTGAAAGATAGAACTGATATCAATTGCTAAAATACTCTAAATCTGTCTCTAATTTCGTAAATGAGAGATTTAAACAAACTGAACATTCAAAACAGGGATAAATTATGCAGAGAATTTCCTGATCGGTCGATAGACCAATCAGGTGCTAGGCTGATCGGTCGATAAACCAATCAGGTGCTAGGCTGATCGGTCGGTAGACCGATCAGTAGCTATATGGATCGGTCGAGCAGACCGATCAGTAGCTGAAAACAAGCTGATACAGAATCGAACACTACAGAAAATGAATGCGAATTGGAAACTAAACATCATAATTAATCTTCAATACAAAAACTATCTTGTTGTCACCCAAGATCTAGATAGAAACCCTCTAGCTTGCCAAATCAGCTGGATCCAAGCTCACCTCGTGAGATATGCGCAGAATCAAGTCGAAGCTGGCATTTCATCCGAACATCCTCTTGATCGATGAATTGGATGAAGCTTGAGGATCAGAACCATCCAGAGGTCTTCGGAAAACCCTTCTGAATTCTCTAGCAGCTCCGATCGGTGAAGTCGAGCAACCAAGAGGCGATCGAGCGGAATGTAGTTCCTTTGGTGAAACCCTCTCCGCAGGGCTTTTCAACGACGAGAATCCATCGCAATCCTCTCGGAGAGTTGATCTCAATGACTTGGGAACTTGAATTGAAGCTCAATACTGCTGTGGCCGCACAATCGGACGATGAAATGGGGAAGAAATCTCAAGAACAGTGAAGGAAAGTGGCGAAGACGCGACGACGAGCTCAGCCGAGGGAGTTTCTGTTTTAACTGAAGCTTTTGAATTTCGACGGTTGTGATTAATCCAATCTCATCCAATGGTCAGATCAAGTCAGATCTGATCCAAATCCCACAGATCTTGATCAAGGGCTCTGATCTACTGCTCCATAGCTCGTATCCATCAGATATGTGGCGGATGGCTCAGAGCCTCCCTTCTCTTGAATGAACGGCCTAGATCCTCTAATGCTTGATCCAACGGCTGAATTAACTCTGATCTGGCCCAAACTTTCATATCTTGATCCATGAACTTGATTAAGCCTATCTTGAGCTTGGATCGGCCAGAAGTTGCAGATGGCTTAGATCTAACCGTTCTCTTGAATGGACGGTCCATGTTAATCCGATATTTTATCCCTTTGATCCGGATTCAATTTAGACTCAAGTTTGACCCAATCTGATCCAGGTCCATGTACATTTGAAACTTACAAAATGATATTCAATTTTAGTGCCAAAACATCTTAAATATAGAAATAATTGAATCTTAAGCTAAAATGGAGACAATCCATGAAACCTAATATAAATGCAAGCTTAAGCATATGAAAGTGGATCAAAACATAGATTTGAGGGCCTAATTTAGTCAACAAAATGAAAGTTATCAGTTCTCTGCAACACCAAAATAATAAAATATCAGTTAGAATCGATAAGTGTTTAACAAAATATTGAACTTACTGAGGCTATGGTTAAGGCCAGTGGCTTTGTAGCTAGGCCTAGCCTGATATAGGAGTTCTTCACACTGTTGGATTTGGGATGGCTAGAGTGGGGGGTGTGAATAGCCACCCACTTAATGATTGGCTTCTTTTGATTATTTCTACACTTAGGTTAGCAGCGGAAAAAATACAGAACAGAAAGAAAACTGAAAGAGAACAAATCAAACGCTAACAGAAGGATTTACAAGGTTCGGGGATAACTTGCCCCTACTCCTTGGGGTGCCCGTGAGGTGGGCGATCCCTTGATCGTCGGTAGATTAAGCCCTGGAGTGAATCCGGATAAGAAAATCTCCTTCTCGGTGGAGTAACCTCTCCACAGACAGTCTCAGAATCATATCAGAGTAAGCACAGAGACTTGAGAAGAAGCTTATAGATAAACCTTAAGCGCAAGCACAGAAAGCACGAAGAAGAAGCTTCACACAGAGCACAACACAACACACAACTTAACACAAGAACCTTCACTCAGCTCTTCATTCTCGTTGTGTCTGATTGATCTCCAATATCTTTGTCTCTGCTTCGCCAGCCTCCTCTTAAGCCTTCCTTCTGCGTATCAACAGGCTTCGTCAGCCACAAACCCACGGCTTCGTCACCCACTGACCTACTGACCTCCTCTGAGCGCTCAGTTCTCTGATGACCTCTTTAGCTGGAGCCTCAGGTCAGCCGCCAGCAGCCAGCCACCAGCCGCCAGAAGCCGTTGAAGCCTGCAGACCGATACCAAACAAACCTACCACAGCGAAAGTCACCATTGACCCTCCTTCTTGGCTTAGTATCATCTCTGTATCACCTGCACACTCAACACACTGATTAGCAAAGCACATCAAAACATATCAGAAGGTATCAAAAGAAAATCAGAACGTAATCAGAAGTCTGACACTAATTGAAATTAAAGTTCTGAGGCGCTGATCGATCACCCTGACTGATCAGTCACCCTCCTGACCGATCAGACTCCATTCTGATCGATCAGTGAATTTTTGATCGATCTCACTGACCGATCAGAGATAGTGGATCGGTCACCAGATCGATCCCTTATCTTACTGGAAAATCATGATCAAGCCACCTGATCGGTCCAACTGACCGATCAGCCAACCTCCTGATCAATCAGACCTCAATCTAATCATTTTAGTGAAGTTCTGATCGGTCGTACTGACCGATCAGAGATCAAGGATTGGTCACCAGACCGATCCTAAAGCCTTCTGTGAATTCAGGGTTTTGAGGCTCAAGACACCTGATCGGTCCAGTGACCAATCAGCCATGGCCTGATCTTTCAGACCATAAACACCTGATCGGTCACTTGAACGATCAGGTTAGAGCTTGATCGGTCAATGTGACAGATCAGGTCACTTCCTAACCGATCATGAAGAATCCTGATTGATCCAGGATGGCCCTAATCGGTCAGGCAGACCTATCAAGCTTTAATCAGCCACCATACAGAAACTTCTGACTTGTTTCTGATCGTTCACTAGATCGATCAGCCACCATACAGAATGTTTCTGATCTATTTCTGATCGGTCACCAGACCGATCAGACACCCTGGATCGGTCACTAGACCGATCTACTATCAAGGGAGTTCGTGCCACCTAGGACCCAACAAGTCGTCAAGAGAGTACGAATGGTAATATGGGCCCCACAGTTACTTCGCTTCCCCTCATCGTGCCACCAGCCTAATTACTCAGCCACACTTCCATTGATTTGACTTGAAGGGGGGACATGTGATAGGGATGAGCAATTGGGGGTGGACACGTGACATGGGAAAGCTACGTGATAAGGCCCGTTGAACCAGTGCCTCGAGGTCAGACCGGGAATCGAGCTCCCGAGACTATCTCGGGAGAATGGAAGAAAGTCCTCGAGGTCAGACCGGGAATCGGGCTCTCAAGACTATCTCGGGAGAACAGATGAATGCCCTGAGGTCATCTCGGAAGATGAGTCTCCGAGACTGACTCAGGAGAGTGGAGCCCAAAGATCAACGTAGGGATCTGATATGGATAACCATCCCGGGGTGGACACGGGGGACGAAGAAGCTACATGGCAGGGCCCGTCGAGCCAGAGCTCCGAGGTCAGACCGAGACTATCTCGGGAGAGTGAATCTAAGCTCCGAGGTTAGACCGGCCATCAGGCTCCCGAGATCACCTCAAGAGAGCAGATCAAAGCCCCTGTGCTCAGACCAAGGGTCACGCTCCCGAAACCATCTCGGTCAAACAAATGGAGGTCCAGAGGTCAACTCGAGAGACGAGACCCCGAGACCGGCTCGGGTGAGTGGATCCCAAAGATCAAAATATAAGTCAAAAGGTCCGACGCCAAGTAGCCGTTCCATTTTCTAGAACAGAAAAGTCATCGGATGATTATTGCCCACAACACACGACAATTAAGGCCTTAATAATCGCAGTGACCATTACCAAAAGATAGGTTGTCTATCCAGTAACCAATGATTAAGGGAAGTAGAGGAGAACATGGGAACACGTATGACCAAAATCTCAGGTATATAAGATGCCCCAGCATCCAGGAAAAGGGGGGGGGGTTAGATTTCCGTACTTAGAGCAAATTCTGATTTCTCGTTGTCCACCCAAAAAGAGATAAGACTTCTAACTTGAGCGTCGAAGTGGGCACCACTAGAAAACCTTCCGGTGTGTCCCTATTAACGCTCGTGTTAATCTCACAGGGCGCGATCGTCTTCTTCCCGTCATCGTCCTCATGGGTTGTGCTTTGGTGACTCACCATCCGCGTCGTTCCCTTTCAAAACAAGTTTGGCGTCGTCTGTGGGAAAGCAATCAAAGGACCAAAAGGAGCACCATGATGGTGGATCTAGAAGGACAACGCATCATCCTAACGAGGGAGGAGTTGGATCATCTAGTAGCCAACGTCGTTAAAGGAGCGCTGGAACAACACCAAAGCAAGCAAGTCGCCTCACGACAAGAGGCTTCGGTGCAAGGTGAAATTCCAAGAATGTCTGCCTCGCACCACCGAAGCCGAAGATCCATCTCGTCACCGGCGGGTCCAGCAATGACAGCTCTTGCACCCCAACGAGATTCCTTAGGAGACCTGGAGAGAGCACACTCCGTCACCTCCAGTGTTCTATGACAGGAGGATGGACCGGGGAAGATCGAGGGATCCAAAGCCCTCATGAAGGTTCCATCTACCTCTTTCTCTCCAAACATCGTAGCGGACCCTATGCCCAAGCAATTCCGTGGTCTAAGAATTGCTGACTACCATGGGAAGACAGATCCGGGGGACCACATCTGCATGTTTGAGAATGCGGCTCTCTTACATCAATACACAGATGGTGTGAAGTGTCGGGTGTTCTTGAACACCCTGTCAGAAGCCGCACAGACATGGTTCCAAAGGCTGGAACCAAGGTTCGATAAACTCCTTTCTGGAGTTTAGAGCCATCTTCTTACACCACTTCGCTAGCATCCGACAATACCTGAAGTTAGGTTGAACCTATTTGCCCTCAAATAGAAGGTCAAAGAACCGCTAAAGGATTATATCTAGCGGTTCAATCGGGTGACTCAAGATGTGTCAACCGCTACATTGGAGATCCTCATTAGCACCTTCACGCAAGGACTCTCTGAAGGAGACTTCTTTCGATCGTTGGTGAAGAAGCCACCGACCAGTTTCGATGACTTGTTAGGACGCTCCGTCAAGTATGTCAATGTCGAAGAGTTACAACATGCCCACTCCAAAGATCCGGCGGGAGCCCCCATCTAGGTCTCGGTATGATCCGAGAGAAGAGAACCACCCGCACCAGCCTGGGCGAAAGATCCTCGCTCCGGGAAGGATCACTGGGCTGGTAAGAAGAGGTTGTGGAGACGGTCGACACTACGGAACCTGAACCATCGAAGAAGTACTACGACTTCTACGAAGTACAACGCACTCTACAGAGGAGTGCTACGCCTTGAAGAAAAGGAGGTATCAGGACATGGACACCAAGCCTCACAAATGGTAGACTAAAGCAGAGTACCGACGGTGATCCCCTCAGCAAAGTCTGTCGCCTCGTCGACGACAATCAGGAGAGGATAGATCTAGGCAGCGATCTTGGTCATGTTCGAGGTGAAGGACGTTGGGACCGGGTGCATGTTGACATGGATGCGGGTTCGTAATTTTGAAATTAATTACGTGCAGCGGAAGGTTTAGCATAAATAATTTCTCAGATTATTTAACCACACATCTAAGCATACAATTTTATGTTGTGTAGACATAATCATATATTTAAAATTTTGCAGAAACGTAAACTAATTTACATATTACCTCGCGTAACACGAAGGAAGGTACGAGATCCAACCGTAAGCGTCCCTTGAAAGCTCCACCTCTATTCACGTCCACGCCGAGTATCTTCGGGATGACTTCGCAAAGCCATGAGTTTCGTGTTCTCGAGAACTACTAGATTCTCTGAGAACGCGACAAGAAAAACCAAGAGAGAAGTCGGAAGACTAACCACAAAAGGATGGCCGGCAGGGAAAGGGCAGGGGCGGCCGGCTTGGTGCTCCTTCTTGGGGATGGTTGGCGCATGGCAAGAAGGGGAGAAGAGAAGGAGAGAAAGAGAGGGAGAGAGCCTATGCCTTGATCTCTTCAATTCTTTTCCAAATCTTGCCTTGGGTCCTTTATATAGTAGCCTCTCAACCATCAAGCCTCTTAAATATGGAATAACTTATTCCATCATGCCGAGTTTGATTTTATATCATGGTTAAAATCATATTTTAATTCATGATAAAAATCAATCAAGTCTCTTTTCATCTATGGAATAAATTTCCTTATCATGGTAAATCAATCCATGATTGATTTTATAAAATAAACCAATCCATGGTTAATTTTAATTTCCATGAAGAAATAAATCAAACCTTGGTTTATTATAAAACAAACCACACATGGTTTATTTTATAAATTCATCCAAAAATTGGTTCTCTCCCTTTGTTGTGGCCGGCCCATCCAAGCCACGCCCCAATGAATTAAACTTATTTAATTCATCTATTAAGTCTTCAAAAGACATATCCATTTTACGCTTCCGATGCGTCTCTGAAAAATTCAGATTTGACTTATCGTTTGGCTCAACCAAAACTAATCTCTCTTGATTGGAAAATCCAATTTTTAACTCGTTTTAAATCCCTCGGATTACTCGCAGTGCGTGTGACTAAATAGGCTTTCGATTTATGTTGGCCGTCTATAATTAATCAATTATAGAATTATCATGAGTGGCACCTAGTAGTACATCATGATCCCCAATTAATTGAAAGATCAACGGTTGACCTCAAAAATAATTCTGAAACCCTTCAGCAACTATAATGAATCGTGCCCCATTCCCAACACCATCTTATATCCACTTGGTTCAGGACATGGTCTATGTGTGTCAGTCCCCACTAGGCTGACTACGTCACACCTAGCTCAAGTAACGTTTTCTCATCCTACGGATTCTAATTACTCTCATGTATTTAAGTGATTCATACTCTGAACATGTCATGCTCTGGACAAAGGCTTCGAGTAACAATCCGACGATAGGCCTGGGGTATACATCTCCTCGCAAGGAGTGGTGAATCCTTTGTAGGCTGTTCAAACATCTTCGGACACTTCGGCTTATACCCAATCATCCTGGGTCCACAACTCCTTGGAGATGCTTGTTGGGACCGGGTGCATGTTGACAAGGATACGGGTTTGTAAAATTTTAAATTTTTACGTGCAGCGGAAGAATTAGCATAAAATAATTTCTAAAATTACTTTAACCACGTATCGAGCATGCAACCTTATGATGTGTTGATATGATCATAAATTAAAACTTTGCAGAAAAGTAAACTAATTTACTAAGTACCTCGCGTATCTCGAAGTAAGGGACGAGATCCAACCGTAGCGTCCCTTGGAAGCTCGGCCTCTATCCGCGTCCACGCCGAGTTCTCTTCGGGATGACTTCGCAAAGTCACGAGTTTTGTGCCGACGAGAACTACTAGATTCTCTAAAGGCACAACTAGAAGATCAAGAGAGAAGAAAGGAAACTAACCACCAAGTAACGGAATCAAAATTCCGGGAAGAGAGAAGTTGTGACCCACTTCTTCTTCTTCTTCTTTGGCTCCTCCTTGGTTGATGTTGCTCACGCCAACCCTAGAGGGATGGATGGTGCACCGGCCCTAAGGGGAGCTTGGGGCGCCGGCCCTAAGAGGAACAAGGGGCGCCGGCCCAAAGGGGAAGAGAAAGGGAGAGAATAAGAGAGAGAGGGAGAGAATTAATCTCTTGATTACTCAATTGATTGGAATTTAAGGCAAGCCTTGGTTCCTTTATATAGTAACCTCTCCCTTGCGAAGTCTACCTCTTAACGGAATTTTCATAAGAAATTTATCCAATAAATTCTCTTATTAATTATTCCGTTTAAGCCAAGTTTTATTATAACTAACTTTATAATAAAACAAATACCTTCTCTCCTTTTATTATGGAATAAATTTTATAAGAAATTTATAAATTTTCGTATTATGGAATAATCAATACATAATTGATTTTATTAAAATAAACCATTCCATGGATCATTTTAATTTCCATAAAAAGGGAATAAATTTCTATAAATTTATTTCTATAAATTTCTTTATACAAATTTATTTATCCATAATTTATAAAATAAATCGCGCTAGATTTATTTTATTAATTAAACCAAATAAATTGGTTTCTCCCCTTTGTATTGGCCGGCCAAACCGAGCCGAACCCATCGCGTATTAAACTCATTTAATTCGCCCAATAAGCCTTCAAAAGACTTAGCCATTTTTAGCTTCCATTGCGCCTCTGATAAATTCAGATTCGACTTATTTCTCTTGATCGGAAAATCTAATTTTCAACTCGTTTTAAATCCCTTGGATTACTCGTAGTGCGTATGACTAAATAGGCTTTCGATTTATGTTGGCCGTCTATAATCAACCAATTATAGAACGATCATGAGTGGCACCTAGTAGTACACCATGACCCCCAATTAATTGAAAGATCAACGGTTGACCTCAGAAATATTTCTGAAACCCTTCAGCAGCTCTAATGAATCGTGCCTCATTCCCTTCACCATCTTATACCCACTTGGTTCAGGACACGGTCTATGTGTGTCAGTCCCCACTAGGCTGACTATGTCACACCTAGACCAAGTAGTGTCTTTCTCGTCCTTTGGATTTCTAATTACTCTCATGTATTTTAGAGATTCATACTCTAAACATGATATGCTCTGGCCAGAGGCTTTCAGTAATAATCCGACGATAGGCCTGGGTATACATCTTCTCGCAAGGAGTGGTGAATCCTTTGTAGGCTGTTCAAACATCTTCGGGCACTTCGGCTTATACCCAATCATCCTGGGTCCACACCTCCTTGGAGATGCTTGCTTGAGATGTTAAAGTATATGTCTCCATGACCAAGATGACTTGAACACCGTAAGTCAAAGGAACATCGCACTTAAGCTGCAGTAAGAACATCACTGACATGTCTATGTATAGACTACCATGTGAAGTTTTACAGCTAGTCACTCCAATGAACTAGTTCCCTTAACTAGCATCCATGTTTATCTCCGGACATCCCAATGTCACCAGCCAGTGAGAATCAGCTGATTAGAGAATAACCCATGCTAGTCTCAACAGAATTGATAGTGTCTGTTTTTATCAATTCATCGACTAGGGATATTTTCAATACTTCACAATTGCACATTTAGAGATAATCACTAGTTGTGATCCCATCACAAATTCTCTTATGCTGTGAATTGTATTGCGGACATTCAGTAGATGAGTTTAAGATCCCAATCAAATACACAAACATGTATACTCAAATAGTGAATTATCATTTATTAAAATAAATATTTACAATCATAAGGCGATTGCCTTAGGACACTTCTCTCATATCACTAACAAACTCCCACTTGGCCTAATGCCAATCGCTACGGTATCCAATACCACAGGCTCTAACATGACCCTCAAACTTGTTTTGTGGTAAGGCCTTAGTTAAAGGATCCGCTAAATTCCTTTCAGTGGGAATTTTCTCAATTTGTATATCATTCCTACTTATAATCTCTCTGATCAGATGATAGCGGCGAAGCACGTGTTTGGATCGCTGATGAGACCTTGGTTCCTTTGCTTGTGCAATAGCTCTGATAAGGTATGGGGGATTGTAACGTCCCAAAATTCCCATTTTTAGTTCTTAAAGTCCTTAGAATTATTTAAAAATGGTTTAGAAATATTCTAGATATTTTTAGGGATTTTTAGAATATTTTTATGGAATTTTCCGAGTCCGTTTAGTATTTTAAAAAAAAAAGGAAGGAAAAAAAAGGAGAAAAATCGTTTAAGGGCAGCAGGGGGTTTGAACCCACGACCACCACGAGACCAGGCGAGAGCGCGACCGGCTGGGCTAGGGTATCAAGCACAACAAAAGGAGGAGAGAAATATATTTATAGAGTAGTTACGATTCTTTTCATTAAGATAGTATAAATAGATAAGTTAAGAGAGGAAATTAGATTTTTGGTTTTCTCTCTTCCTCACCCTAGCCGCGCGAGACAGCCTCTCCCTCTCCTCTCTTGGGCGACGCCGACCAACACCAAGGCCAAGAGGGCCGGCCAAGGCTCTCCTCCGAGAGATATTCCTATATTCGGGATCCCCGCGACGAGAGGAACGCGTAGGCGCGAAGAATTCTCCGAGATCTCAAGTTTCTCCCGAACCTCCGACGTCGTTCTTGGTTGTAAGTCCAAGATATCAATGTAAGTACTGCTCACCTGCAGTAAGAGGCGGTTTTTCCGCGAGAATTTCCTTTAAAAGTTTTAAAAGAGATAGTTTCTTTAGTTTATGATTTTTTTTTGGCATGTGATATTAGTTCATTATATGTTTGTATAAGTTGATTAAGCACCCTATATGAGATTAGGGCTAAGAAAAGTTATGAGAAAAGAAAAGAGAAGATAAAGATAAGAAAAGAAAAGGCCAAGGCCTTAAGAAATCCCCAAAAGTCAAGACTTAGGGATTTTAGCACGCAAGGTGCTCGAGAAAATGCCAAGGCATTTACAGATAAGAAAGAAAAGAAAGAAAAGAAAGAAAAGCTATTTTATTTTCTAAGGCCAGTACCCGGCGTCCAAGGGCGTCGTTAAAGAAATCCAGGTGTCCAATTCCAAGGTCTTGGCCCTGGTAGACCAAGGTCTGCTCTATTAGGATTGGTGGCTCGCTACCCCATCCTTTTAGGGAACGCGCATGAGATGGTACTTACGTCTTCAGTGGATCCAAGTGATTATTATTTTCAAGTATATGCTATAGCAATGATTCTAAAGTTTAAAGAGTTTTCAAAAAGTTAAAGAATAGCTAAAGTTTCAAGTTGAGCCAAGAAAAGCAAGTTGAGATTTATTAATGCTTGAGTATGCATGTTTTGAGTTATACATGTTTAGTTTAGTTTTCTTTCAAGCATATAAGTATCTCATGTGATTTCATATTGTTCAAGAAGCATGTTTGCACATTCGAGATTTTGTCAGCTAGATAGTACTTACTAAGCTTTTTGCTTACTAGTTGCATTTTCCTCTTACTGCAGATAAAGGTAAAGGCAAGCAATTCTGAAGGAAGGCGACGAGGCGGTGCTGAGCAAAGTGTGTGTGATGGCTGATTTTGGAGAGATCCTTAAGACGAGACAATTTAGTTATTTGAATTACAATGTTTTAGTTTATTCAAATTTCAAGTTCTTGCTTTATGGAGTTTAGCGAGCATTTAAGCTTTGGATAGTACTACATGCTCAATTTCTTAGAGTAGAGATTCCATGACATTTCATTTAGCATACATATCCTTATGATTGCGTTGGATGAGTAGAAGTGTGAGTAGTTTGGAATATTGATACTTTGTTGAAGTTATTGATGCATGTGCCAAGATAGTGCTAGTTTCTCTTTTGAATTAAGTTTTATTGCTCAATTATGCTTAGAAAAGTTGCTTTCTCATTTCATAATGCCTTAGTGATGTTATAGAATTTTGTGTGATAAGTTTCAATGGTTAGAAGTTAAGTTTGGTACAAACTTTAGCCTAAAGTTTATAGAGACTTTCATAACTTGCTAAATCCCGCAAAAGTCCTAATTTCAAGTTTATGGATTCGTTTTGATTGGCTAAATTGTTTAGAAAACTAGTATAGAGTATAGAAATGGTGTCATGATTTTGTATGGCTCGAAAGTATAGGTTTGGTGGAGTTTTGAAACAAGTTTCGAAACCTAAATTTCAGATTTCAGGCCTATCAGTCGACTGATACAGTATCAGTCGACTGATACCCGTAAGCTGAGTTGGGCGAGGCAAGTTTCAATAAGTAATTTCTTACGAGTTTTTGAGAAAGAAAGTGTGACATGGTATCATGCATGACTAATTATGTTAGAATATCATTCTTAGATAGATTAAAAAGAAAAAAAAAGATTTCCGCATTTTTAGTCGTGCATTAGAGTCGTGAAGTAGACAAAAGTAACAATCCGTCTAAGGCAGAGAAGGCGGGTCGCTACAGGTGGTATCAGAGCAGTTCCCATTCTCCAGCATCACACACACATCAGCATCAATCTTGCCGTCTTCAAGTAAGAAAGCTTTAAGTTTCAGTTTTTTTTCTATTGCCCCTTTATTTAATTGCAGTATAGAGAAATGCTTAAGTACTTACTCATATGTGCATAGAACAAGGAAGCATGTTTAATCCCTTAGTATCACGGAATCATGTTTAATCCCTAGAATGGACATTAGGATACTAAGTAAGAAATCAAGTTTGTACCTAGAGATGTAGTAGTGATTTCTTGTTCCCTTATGCATTATTAGATGGCAAGAAGAGGCCGAGCTCCTAATGCAAGGAACAGCACTCCAGTTCAAGATAACAATGAGCCTGGCACAGAACAGCCAAACCTGATGGCAGTCATTGCTCAAATGCAAGCTCAGATGACAGAACAACAGAAGATCATCGCCACACTGATGGCAAATCAGCACCCAGCGCCCCCTACACCACCCACAGCAGGAGTGGGAACTCCAGTAGTGGCCGAAGTTCCACCCGTCCCACAGGAGACCCCTGCCGTGAACCGAAGACCAGAAGCATACCTCGTCCAGTGGCAGAGACTGAAACCTGAAAGCTTCTCAGGCACGACTGAGCCCTGGGATGCCCAGGCTTGGTTCAAGACTTTAGAAAGCACAATGGAGCTTCTTGGCTGGCCAGAAGTCGAGAAGGTCAAATGTGCCTCCTTCTGCCTAACTGGAGATGCTCGTATGTGGTGGGAGCGGGTCAAGAGTAAGAGGATAGTCAACCAGATGAGCTGGGTAGATTTCGAGGAAGAGTTCTATGAGGAGTTCTTCCACATGCGGGTTACCAACAAGCACTACGAGGACTTCATAGAGTTCAAACAAGGTAGCCTACCAGTAGGAGAAGCAGTCGCAAAGTTCAACAGACTAGCTCGCCTCTGCCCAGAGCTAGTCAGCACAGAGAAGGAGCGAGTCAGATTGATGCTCCGCATGCTGAACCCTGAAATAGCACTCAACGTGAACAGCGGGACGCACCGACCCCAGACCAGCGAGGAGTTGGTCAGTAGTGCTCTAATCTCAGAGCACTACCTGAATAGCATCAAGGCACAGCGAGCACAGCAGAAGCCAGTCCTGATTGAGAACAAGACAATAGGAGGTCAGAAGCCTCAGCCAAATAGCCAGAACTGGAAGAACAAGAACCACAAAAGGAAGCAGTGGCCTGGCAGCCAGAAAGGAAAACCAGAGAATAAGCAAGCTAGGTATCCACCTTGTCCCAAGTGTGGGAGGAACCATCCAGGAACATGCCTTTTGGGTGTAACTGGATGCTATTCATGTGGACAAGAGGGACACAGATCCAAAGACTGCCCAAGCAAGTTTAAGGTACTTCCTCAGCAGTCCGTACAGTATGGAGGCCAGCCTCAGTTACATTACATGCCTACTATACTGGAGGGACCTCAGATCAGTCAAGGAGGGTTGGAAGCAGCACCAGTTCCAATCAATGCCAGAGTCTTTGCCCTCACGAAGGAAGAAGCTGCCAGCGCCTCCACGGTCGTAACAGGTCAAATAGTTCTTTTACAACATTTAGCTACTACACTGTTTGACACTGGGGCGACCCATTCTTTCGTATCAGTACCTTTTGCTAGTAAGTTACAGGTGCCTGCAGAGAGTTGGGAGTCCAGATTCCTGACAACTCTCCCTTCAGGGGAAATCATGGAGTCCACCCAGAGGCTCCGGGCTGTGCCAATCAAGATTTCAGACCGAGAGCTATATGTCGATCTGATAGTCCTTGCGATACAAGACTTCGACATCATACTGGGCATGGATTTCCTCAGTAAGTACAGCGCTTCAGTGGACTACCGTAGAAGGAAGGTGGTTTTCAGCCCAGAAGGAGAACCACCCTTCGAGTTTCAAGGAGCCCCAAGGAGGAAGACTCAGAAATTTCTCTCAGCCTTGGCAGCCCACCAGATGATAGAGCAAGGGTGTGCTGGTTTTCTTGCACACACAGTGGACTCAGAAGCAAAGAAAGAACTCAAGCAGGAGGATGTACGGGTAGTCTGCGAATATCCAGAAGTGTTCCCAGAAGAACTACCTGGACTACCTCCCAACAGAGAAGTGGAATTCGAGATCGAGCTAGTACCAGGTACCGGCCCGGTCTCAAAGGCCCCATATCGTATGTCTCCAACAGAGTTGAAGGAATTACAAGAGCAGCTCCAGGAGCTACTATACAAGGGTTTCATCCGCCCGAGTCATTCACCCTGGGGAGCTCCTGTACTTTTCGTCAAGAAGAAGGATGGGTCTATGCGTCTGTGCATAGACTACAGAGCTCTGAACA
>JAGFNQ010003369.1:0-31057 GCA_024364735.1 Boesenbergia rotunda | reverse complement strand
TAAAAATTTTATTAAGAATATATAATAATTTTTCAAACAACGAAACAAGATATTTATATAAACAAATTCTAATCCATAAATATTAATATATCAAAAATATTCTAAATATTATAAAATAAAAATACTAAAAATAGGATAAAAATGTTCGGATATTCCAAAAAAATCCAAAACGATACTTTTGAGATGCAAAATTTAACAGTTATAGGTTCTTCGTAATAAATATAGATCTCTAAAAGAGATACGTGTGAGCGCAAACAAATTTTGATCTGATATCCAAATCAAAAATTATAATCTATTAAAAATTAAGTCCTCCTATATTGGTTCCGCATTAGTCTCCTAGGTTGAAAAGAATACATCCTCATGTTCGTAATAGAATCATCAATATCCACGTACTAGGAGTCAAGTGTTTCACATTAAAGACATCAAAAGTCTTCAAATGACCAAGAAGACGCAACCGATAGACATTGTCGTTGATTTTATATAGTATCTCACACAGTCCAATATTCTAATCCTTCAGCTTATTATACTCGCCAACAAGAAAATGATCATGAGTTAATATAGCCCAATAAAATCTCTGACCTCAAAAAGTACCTGACGACAATGACTATCAACTTGTATCTTGTACTTGATATTGCTCTCAAGAATTTTCAGTTTTCACATGCTTATAAATACTCCGAATATGCTTTGCTATCTCATCTGCTTTAGGATTAAATCATCCTACATATAGAATAGGAGTTCAGTCCAGAACTTTGAATGTAGGGATGAGCAAAATTTCAATTAAACCGAACAAACCGACCAAACAGACTAAATTTAAAAATTCAATTTATTTTTTTTTTCTAAAAAAATCTGTTACTTTGGTTCAAGTTTGGTTTTCAATTTCCTTATTCAGTTAAACCAAATAAATCAATAAATCAAAATTTTAGGCTGAAAAAATTTTTAGACCGAAATGGAATTTGTTAAACTAAACCGAATTTTTAGCCCCTAATTAGAAAATTTTAGTTAATTTGATTTTGACTGAATTAATCAATATTTGATCGGTTCGGTTTATTCGATTTTATTGAAAAAAATCGATTCGGTTCAGTTAATTCAATTAGGTTCAGTTGTAATTGAATACTCACTCCTACCTGACGAGTTCTGCTTATAGACAATCTCTAAATAACTCAAACATGTGATCTTGTTTCTCAATCTATTATAGGCAACGTTGCTTGACGTAACGTCAAGTCCTATTGCTTCGGCTTAGTTGCTATTATACATTTCAGAAAATTGTCTAGACTTCGATTCACCATCTTGGTTTGTCCATCTATTTGTAGGTGGTAGATACTGCTAATGTTCAATTGTGTATCCAATTTTTCCCATAAGCTCTTCCAAAAATAACTAATGAACTTGGTATCTTGATATGAAGTCGTAGATTAAGGAATGTCCTGTAAGCACACGATCTCTTTGAAATAAAGATGGATAATCCGAACAACATCCATAGTCTTCTCGCAAGCTACAAAATGTGTTATCTTTAAAAAGCTATCAACCACAACTAGACACGAATCTGAGATTCGTATATTGCAGAGTAATCTCAATACAAAATCCATGTTGACATCGAATCAATGAGCTTCAAGAATAGATAAAGGAGTGTAAAAGTCTGCATTCATGAAAATACTCTTAACTTGGACCAATAAATATTAATAGAGTTAAGAGTCAATATCTTGTCACAACCGAAGTGTCCCTCATTATGAAGCTTACTGATAATTTATTGCATCAAGGAATAATTCGAAACCCATAACTATAATTTACGAAACAGATAATTATTATGCAAAATAAAATCATAGCGATGACCGTCTTGTACCTCCTAGAATATCCTTCCAAACGAATAGTCAGCTGCATACATATCTATAAAAACCTCAAAGTCTGCAACTCTGGTACTCATGGTGTTAAGTAATAAAGAGCGACAACTTAGGGCATCTACAACATGGTTCAAACTCCCAACTTGTTGTCTCAACATAAAGGTGAACTCCTATAAATAAGTCACCTACTCGGCATGCCACCTACTCAGCTTGTGCTGACCATTGATGTATTTCAAGGATTCATGATCAGTAAATTGGATGAACTCCTTCTGTACTTGGTAATGATGTCACTGCTTCAAGGATTAAACAATGGCATAGAACTCCAAATCATAAGTAGAATAATTCTTCTTGGATATGAACAGATTCTTATGAAGAAAGCAACTGGATGCCCGAACCGACTCAGAACACCTTCTATACCAATGTCAAATACATCACAGTTGATCTCGAATACTTGATCAAAATCAAAAAGTGCCTAAATTGGTGTCTCGGTCATCTTTTGCTTGATCAGTTGAAAACTAGCTTTTTTTTTAGACCACATAAAAAATCATCCCTTGAAACACGCAGTGATAGGAGCAATCAAAGTGCTGAAATTTTTGATTAACTGGTGGTAGAAAAAAGTCAGGTCATGGAAACTTATGATATAGTGCAAGGACCTAGGTTGAGGTCACTCCAAGACTGCGTGATGAAGTACCAACATAAGAGTACCTAATTTTTAACGGGTCATAACTTTTATCTCAAGATTCGAAATCAGGCTCTGTTTACGCTCATATGTACAAAATTTAAAAATATACATTTGTTACAGTAAAACTATAACTATCAAGTTTCGAGTCCAAAATCCAACTAGGCCAGTTTTAGATCCTCAAAACATCATTTTGCTATTTTTAATAATTTCTGATTTTATGATTTTTAAGTTATTTTTGGTATGTTTGGCATTTATGGTTTAGGGTTTGTCTATATACCATCCTATTTTATTATTTTATTATTATGAATTTTACTTTTCTAGTAAGATTTCTTTTTTTCTTTACAAATAAGAATTATAGTCTATATATTATATTTTTTTTTTTATTTGAGTCTCATAATCTAGAGTCTATATAAATACTTATTTACCTGTTTGAGGAATTATCCTCTATTATTAATAAAGATTCTTTTTTCATAAAGCCTGGAGAACGATGAGTTTCTCTTTTTTTTTTATTTATATTCTTGTCTTCTCCTCAAATGCTCCTTCACGTTAGCCCACAACATAATCGTTATCCTATCTAGCATTACTGTATCTATCTTTGCTTGATCTACGTGCATACCATCAGTAGATATAATAAAGTCAAGAAAAGTTATCGATGTAGTAAAGAAAGAACATTTCTTCTTGTTGACAAATAAGCACTCCATTTTTAACTTTTCAAAAACAGCATGGAGATGATCGGAGCATGATGTTCATGTTGGATTATAGATGAAAATGTAAGTAAACTATAAACTTTCCCATGAAAGAACACATTATTAGGATGTATACTAAAAACCTTATTTTTTGTATAAGAACATCGACGTTTTGAAAGAAAATCACAAAATCACAGGGTGCATGTTTATATTAGTATATGCACAAAATGTCTGATACTTTGCATTGTAGATAACATGGTGTGTGGTGACGCACAGAAGATCATGTTATTAGTTCCTTGTAGAGTATAAGAAGAGGCTCAAAACTGAGATAGAGTTGGACAAACCATCGGGATGATTGTAGTGTAATTAGATATAGTTTATCTTAACCATAGAATTACACTAGTACACTTTGTGTGTATTGAGCAGGACCAAAATAGAGGTGATCTAATTTATACTGACTTTGTAATTGGACCAGACCTCAGTTATATTATAGAGTGCATGCTCTAAATCCCGAAATAATAACGGGCACATGTACCTAATTATTGTTTCTTTGATTTACCAATGAACGAGATTTATTCTGCTAAATCGATAGGCCAGGTAAGTTGGGAAATAATATTATTTGCATGGTGTGCCGTTAATTATTGACGGAATCCGTATCCTGGTGAGTCGGGATGATGATGCCCCTTGATGAGCTCATAAGGTTCATCATGTTAAATCTTACAAGTGGACTATGGTCCAACATGATGATAAGGATGAGTGGTACTAGTCAAGGAGTTAGAGGTTGATTAATTAAAATTGTCAGTAATTTAAATTAATCGACGGGCATTCGATATCTTAAACACGGAGAGATGGATGTGCTCATAATAGATGGAGCCCATATGAAAATATGGGGTTTGGTGAGGAAGTTCAATGGAGATCCTTTAGTGGAATGCATCTTCATTAATGGATCGGATTTGGATCCATTAGTGGGCCAAGACCCAACTCCTCCTCATGGTCCCTATCGTATCCCTATATATACCCCATGGGAGTCATGATACAAAGGCTAATTAATCCACAATTAATTCATCATTAAACCCTATTACCTCCTTCCTCTTCTCTCTCCCCTCTCACGCCTAGGGCACCTGGCGACCAAGGAGGGTGTCTTCCTCCTTTGCACTTTGTTCTTCCTTTCTTCTACTACCGTGAGTGGCTGGCGATCACAAGGACAAGGAGAGGCAACTCATCCTTTTGTGGCGCGGCAAGAAGAGGGTGGTCGGAGTAGGTGATGTTGAGGCTGGCAGAGCCACTTTGATTCAAGGGTGGTCGGCTCAACTTGAGGGTAGAGCAGAGAAGAGCTCACCTTCCTTTCTTCCTCCATCCTTCTCAGTCCTTCTCGGTGGCGTGATCACCTATCCTCCTTGGTGGTCGGCGGCGCTAGGAGAGGGAAGATAGAAGGTGGCCGGCGGTACCTCTTTGGAAGATGGTGGCCGGCACAAGGTAGAAGAAGAGGAAGAAGCGGCTTGTTCTTCCTCGTGTGCTTGGAGCTGCGAGATAGGAAGAAGTAGAGGTGGTTGATTAGGGTTGTGGCGAGGGAGAAGAGAGCTTCTCATCTTCCCTTTCATCATCTTCTTCCTTAAATGGTGGCCGGCGAGTAAACCCTAACTCTAGGGTTTTGTTGGCGCAAAGGAAGGAAGAAGAAAGAGGATTATTTGGAGGCCTTGGTGACTCTGAGTCTTGATAGATCGTCGCCCACACGACGTCCAAGAAGAGAGGGTCATACGATAGAAGACTGCAAGATAAAAGACGAGGTATATCATTCTTTGGCTCCTTCTTTCATTCTATTATTTCATGTGATATTCTTGTTATTGCATGTGTATTAATTATCATGATTTAATTAGTTATTAATTAATATTGATAATTAATTATGTCATGGACCCCGAAGATAAACACAAAAATCGGCGATTCGATCGTCGTCTTTTCCGCGGTCAATTGGTTCGGCAAGTTACAAGGCTTTACTTTTAAGTTTGGCTAAGTTGTAATTTGAATCAATTGATACGATGACGAGACGATCGTTTGAGAGATAGGTCTCCATTCAGATTAAATTTTTAATCCGTAGACATGGAGAGGTCTCTCATGGACAACCCCGTGTTCGCTTAGGAAATCCGCCGAGCTATACATCCATCACACATGATCTGATGTATAAACCTTATGATGTGCTGAGCGCATTAGACATTCCAAAAGGTATGACTATCCATTTTTATAGACCATGTTACCTTGAATGTGGTCTTCTATTCATCTCCAGGCCATAGTCTGATTTGATAGTGTCCAATTTTAAAGTCAATTTTTTAGAAGACCTTAGTTACATATAGTTGATCCAACATGTCGTCCAAGTGGGGAATTAAAAATCTATACATTACTATAATCTTGTCAATGGCTTAGCTGTCAACAAATATATACCATAAATATCACGCCCCCAGGGCCTATGCTTGCTCGAAAAATGGGCAACATCTTCCTTGTACGGCGGACAATCTAAATCTTATATATATACATCTCACATAATAAGTATGTATGTGTGACCATTTATGTTCGGGGATTTGTGACCATCATATCCCGCATGTGAGTTTGATATGGGTATATTGTGCATGTAGTACACCGATCATATATTCTGATTTTCCCTTTTGAAACTGTATCTGCTTGCTTTTATACTGCTATTGTATAGTTTTTTTACCGCCATGCATATTTATCTATTTATATATCTGTGGAGTCCCCCTGGACTCATAATCGTTTGCTTATTTTTCATTTTCAGGATGATGCTGCCAGGAGAGCCCACAAGTCGGTCCCGTTGATCTCGTAGTGTTTTTATTTTGTCTGAATTTTCCTTTGGTTATGGTTAGAATGTATTTCTCATTTTATATATGTTGGTAGACTTGTCGCACATGATTTGTTTTTATGTATTTGCATTGTCGGTCTGCTCAGAGGATATTTTGGAGTTTGATTTTATGATGGTACCTTTATACTAGCGACGATGGATGAGTATTCCTCTTTATTCATTAATTATTTACTATCTTGTTGGATGGGATATGTGTGGAGACCATGGAGGTCATTATGTGTATATATAAGATTCATATTGTCCGTCATACAGGGAGGTATTGTCCGATTGTCGTCGGACATGTAGCTTCTCATGGCGTGACAAGTTGCATATGTATTAAGTTACTAAAGAGTAGTAGTTACATCTCAACAACTTTTCACATTATGTTCAAGCTGATTCTCGGATAGTAAACGAGATTAAACATTTTATGAATACTAAACCAAACAATTCAAGTTGTTGTTTCCTTCTCAGTATAACTTTCGAATTTCATGAACCCGATTTCCCTAATGGAGCTTTAAATACCTGAGCCTGCAACATATATGATTAGTTGAAACCATTTGTAACTTAGTCTGAAAGTTAAAAATGGAAAGGCACATTGAGTCATTGAATTATCTGGAAGATCATTGACCAAACTTTGAAATGAAGTATTTGAGTCTCAGCACAAGTTTCTTAGAAGTGATACATGACTAAAATGGTTAATTAGTTGTTCTTTAATCTCATCACTTTAGTGCAAAATTAAAAGATGGATGGTTGGCAAAACACTGATGAGAGGAAGGGGGAAAGAAAGTCTGTTTACCTACCTTTGCGCTTCATTAGCTCCACTTCCCCTATCACCAGATTCCTTATAGGGGGGATATGGTACCAGGCCTGACTCAATGTGTCTGAGGTCCTCCACCAGTAGCTCATAGTGTTTCTTCACTTCCTCAGCTGTTTTCCCTCCAACAGCCCTAGCTACATTCTGCCAACGGTCAGGTGTGTCCTTGTCATACACTGCTAGAGCTCTCTCAAAGAGCTTGTTTTGCTTTGGGGTCCATAAAGAACCCGAGGTTTGCGCGAGTGATTCGGATGCCATTATAAGCACTCAAGCTTAATGGAGTATCAGAGAAGAGAAGAATGACTGAGTGGAAGGAAGAAGCAAGTGGTAAGATGTTAATTATCCTTCTTTGCTTGAGGGTGGATTGATCTGGTGAGAGATGGCCGGAGACACTTCTTATAAAGACCAGAGTGAGGCATAAGCTGAATGGCGAGTGATTAGAAAACTTCCGTGGAGTCGAACCGGCAACTCTTAAAATTAATCAGAAAGTTTTTCAAGGTCAAGTCAATACTCTGTCTTCACACCTCTGAGTCATCTGTCTAGACAAGTCAGCTAGGGAAAGTCTCACCATGTGAAATCTATCATTTGCATCCCATCTGGCAACAATTAAAACTCCAAAGTTCCTCCAAGAAACTCAGTTGAAATCTCTGTTAATACACTCAGACAAAAACATAGAGGAATTTAACTATTACTTTACATAATTAAACTACCTAGCTTTCAGGCACTTGTCCATGGAATCAGTTCTGCGTGCTTTTCCAAAGGCATGCTTTTGTACTGATGTTATACTGTGTCGAGACTTGAGATGATCTTTATATGATTGATAATCAAAAGATGAGATACAAAACTGATGAGATGATAAGATAGTTAATGCATTTGAAAAGTTGGAGCAAAAGTTGCACTCGATAGCTATTAAATCTGTGGTCCAGATCATTCGGATAAGCCTAAAGGACAATAATTATGGACAAAGTTGGAGTTTGATTTACTGAGTAAACACCGTCCATCCTTTTTAATATTCCTTTTTTGTTATGACATGCATTTTTATAAGAAACGAGTATCGACATGATTTAGACTCGATCTGGAAAAAAAATCTATATTTTTGATCCACTCGTTTGGTTCGGCCAATTTATACTGCTGATTGCTAAGTTCCAAATAAGCTGGTTCATCCTGTTCATCCATACCATGTCTTTTACTTCCACACTTGTTATGTGAAGGTACTTTAGATTTGTGAAAGAATATCAGAAAGAAAAGTGGAGGCCAACCATGATATTTCTATACTTAAATAATGTTTCATGGTTGGGTTTTTTAACTATTGGATCCTTATTCGAATAAGGATGCTAGAAATAATCTTCTAAACATTTATTAATTCAATTGAATATCAAGAAAATAGATATCTAAAAATTCACCATTTTCAAAAAAAAAACTTAGAAAAATTTATTGATCAATGATTCTAAAATCAATTAAACAAATAATTTGAAGTCTTGAAAATCTAGCAACGCAACAGATGAATAATCATTAAAAAAGATATTTTTTGAAACCCTCGAAAAGATTTTAAATGATATTTTTTTTTGGGTTTAAGACTGAATTGTTAAGAATTATACTAGATACTCAATTATAAATCTCTAAATAAATTTCGACTATAGTTAAAAGATGTCTCTCAAAGTTTATCAACCCGTGACCGCCAATCAAATCTATCTCAAAATTCTAGACTCTGTTGCTCAGCATCAGTTATTTTTACTGATAACTAACTATATTTGCTTTAGGTAGAGGTGAACTATGTGAGCTAAGTCCATGCCGTTATATCGGACGTCTCTATGAAAGAAAGAAAAAAGTGATAGAAAGCCGATTTTGCGATGACAGGATCAACTATAATCTTTGGTGACTTTGAACTTTTAAGTCACTTGTGAGCTTTAATTTCCATATGAAAATGGTACCTTTTTATGTTATCAAATATTGAAGAAAAATACTAATGTTTATCTCAAACGGTTTAATATCATCAACCTTCCGACTATATACAAATATATAAATAATGAAAAATATTTTACATTAACAGATTATCAGATGTAATTTGACATTTAGTTGAAGGTCATTTAGGCTTGTGATGGACTGGACCGACTGGCGGTTGTTTATTTTAGGAGTTAGGATCTGGGTCATGGCCGTGAGAATCCAATTGAATGGGAAAAGTGGTCACGGGGTCATGGCTGGTTCAATTTGTTTGTGTGTCGAGTGCATCTCCCATCCTATTCTATAACCTAACGAATTCGAGGTCAGATCTTTTCTTTCGAGAAAAACTAGAAAAGGATTGCAAAAATAGACCCATAAATTCATTCAATGAGATAATGTAAGAGGCGAAAGAAAGACAGAAAAGGACCATCACCACAAAAGACAAATGATAAGGGAGAATACATATTTAATTTGAGCGATTATTCAAATCAGCTTTTAATTAAGGGTGTAAACGAATCAAGTCGCTCGCGAGCTATTCGGATCTCGGTTCGATAAAAGCTCGTTCGAGCTCGTTTAATAAAGCTCGTTAATATTAACGAACCAAACTCAAACTCAACAGTATTCGACTCGTTAACTCGTGAACAGACTTGTTAATAAGCTCGTGAGCTAGTTCGTAAAATATAAAATTAATATTTAACATTAAATATATAATTTTGACATTTTTACATTTAATAAATATAAAATATTCAACAAAACTCATTTGTATGAATAAATCATAAATTTTAGTAAATATTTTATATTTTTTAGAATATATAATTTATTTTTTCAATAAATTGATGAATAATTTAATTTAATAATTTATATTTGATAAGTTCGTTTAGGGCTCGATTAGATTCGAATATGCTCGCGAGCCATCACTATATTCAATAAATTAAATTCGAGCTCGGCTCGATAATAAACGAATCAAACTCAAACTCTCATGTATTCGACTCAGCTCGGTTCGATTACAGCCCTACTCTTAATACTTCCATTCTACCCCCCCTATTCCCGCCAAAGAAACAATAAAAATGAGAAAATGAATGAAAAACGAATGAATGGAAAAAAAATGACTACCTTATTTTCATCTTTATTTCCTTCCCATAGGAAACATGGTCTAAATTGGAACTCAACCCGTTTATTTGGACAGAAAGTAAGCAGACGAACTTACAAAATTATATACGAAACAATAAGCTATTGTGGATGGAAGCTATTCACGGATAAAAATGTTCCATTTTGCGAAAGGAAAAAACAAGAGTAGAAATCTTACTGCAAAATCCAGAATAACGGATACGACAATTTCAGTGCGAGTTAAGCAGATCCCAAGTCTGCCAGTTGCAGCCTGCAAGACATGAGATATGCCTGACATATTGTGAACTGCAAGACGAGATGCTTAGGCTGCAAGCTTGAACCTGTATTCACTGGCCATAGTTTCTTACAAATTTTGCTAGACATGAAACATGAATAGCAAAAACAAACAAGGAAATGTTCCGGAGCGAGCCAGGAAAATGAAACAGAAAGCTACAAGAGCAATATCATTTTTGTTCAATTCGTAAATAAAAATTCAAATTACCAGCCACCAAAATTGGCGGGGGAATTAGCAGGTGGAAATGAACTATACTTGCATTTTGAACAAGTTTTCAATAAAGATGCGCTCAAATATACAAGGGCATTCTTGGAATTGCAAATGGGGTTCAGAGCTGAAAATACACTGCAAAATGAAAGGTTGTCGCATGTAAGTTTTATGTACGAAGATGGCACTTGAACCCAAAAAAAAAATCACATTAGATTGAAGACTACCTCTGCAAAGTTTGTGTTACTTGAGCTGCTGCACAGTCAAATACATGTGTAATATCTTGTAACTAGTTCAGACTACTACAGAGTAACACTCTCTGAGAAACTCATTAATTTTGGTAGAATATACTTGTGGATAACTCCTTAGATGGTCTACATGTGGAGATAAACAAAAGTCATATGCATATACGATTCTTCCCAATGACTTCTGATCCTGGATAAAGTTTTCCACTGATTTCGATGGAATTACCTTGTCAGCTGAACTATAAAGATATAGCTGAGGACAGGATGGCTGTTTGTTTGTCAATAAGGAGATGGTTTTTTTCAACCTCCTGCCAGAACACCATTTTGTTAAACAATGGACAGCAAGGAAAAATTCTTTTTGTGTTGATCTCATTGCATTTCAAGACATCCAACCACGTCAAACACTATGATTTTCACCAGAATATTCAAAACATATATTGCAAAATCAAAGAATGATATTATATCATCAAATCACAAAAATAAATACCAGTCTGATAGGTTGGATTGGAATCAATTATGAAAACAGAGAAAACTTTTATTCAAAAAACATGATAGAAGAGGAAATTTTGAAAGAAAAAAAAAAGAGAACAGATTACAGAAAGAACATAATAAATAACAGATTACGGGGAAAAGAACAGAAACAATTATATAGTACCATTTCCTTGAATACTTGTCAAATATATGATCTATAAACTGTACATTATCTTTGTTGATCTTAATAGTTGTTTAAAAATATTTTTTATTGTTGTATATGGAGTATAAATAAAGTGAATTAATTCATATATCATGTCTACCTAAATATTCAAAATTTCATTTAAATTTTATTTTATTTTAATATTCGGCACATCAAATCTCTACTTCCTTTGTCAAATACCTTATCCATGTAACATATTCTTCTTCTTATTTTTCTATGTACTTTTATTATTTTTTGAATTTATTGATAGCTTGTTAAATTATTTAGTTTTCTAACCAAATTTAAATATTTTTATAAACTTATTATTTTGTTGATAAGTAAAATTGTTTTTATATTTTAATATGCCACACTATCATCAAAGCTGTTTATCGATGAATAAGATTATATTTAAAAAGTAAGTCGACTTCTATTGGGCGGCTGCATGAAGCTTTTCGGATGACCGCATGAAAATTTTCGTAATATTGCTAAAAGGCATGTAAAATGACTCAAAAAATGGTGATTTATTCATTGAAGAATAAACTGAGACAGCATACTTTTATAAGTCTATTCTATCTAGAAATAAATAGGGGCATATACAAAGGAATATCAAAGAGAAGAAACCAAAAAAACATGAAATACTTACAAGTTTACATCAGGCAGCATTAGAACTACCATGAAGAACTTCTCTAGAAGTGATAAGAGAAATTTTTCCTTGAAAGAAAAGATATTGTCCTTATGCCCCAATCCACTGTTATTTACATCCATATTAGCTACTTCACTTTCGGTAGAAGGATATACCAAAGAGCTACGCTTTTTCAACAATGCAGCAGAAAATCCTGCAGCCCAGATCTGCAAATTTACACTGCAACTGGTCTAGTTTTGTGATTATTTGGATATAAATTAAATACAAGAAATCAAACTAAAAAGGTCTGCTTGTTTGACAAGCTCAAAGCTAAACTGAAAATAACTGCATAATGAATGCCAACCAACAAATATGGAGCAATAGATAGTGGTACACAAACCTGAGGACTTATCTCTGGGGCAGCTCCTGAGTCAACAATGCATCCTTTAATTTTCTGAACTATATCAGGACGGTTTTCTAAATTCTCAAGTATGCTACCATAACTGTAAAACCAACAAAATAGTTTGTCTTACTTGATCAATGGTGTGCTTAAATGAGACATAGGAAGGAAAAAAGAATGGAAAAGAAATGTTATCAATTTCTCTTATTTAAGGAGGAAAGAATTTAATTTCAACAAATTTCTGCATATTATTTTGGTCCAAAGCAGGTGAGGTAGAGGTGAAAAAGAGAAAGAGATAATTTATTTTCATATTTTAATATAAATACATTTTAGGTATTTATATACATAACGAGGTAAAGAGGATCCTATAATTAAGAATCTTATCCGTGGAAGTATTTAACATCTTAATCCTTATAATCAAGCTAATAATAATCCCTACAATTAAGGATCTTATCCGTGGAAGTATTCAACACTCCCCTCAAAATGGAGCATATATGTTAATCATATGCAACTTGTCACAAAATTCTGAGAATTATTTTCCTCCTAAAGTTTTAGTGAAGACATCAGCAACTTGGTTGGGCGATGATGTGAACGGAGTGACAATTTTCTAACTCATTACACACTCGTGAATAAAGTGGCAGTCAACCTCAATATGTTTAGTCCTCTCATGAAAAACTGGATTACTTGCAATGTAAATAGCAATTTGGTTATCACAGTACATTGGCAGTGGTTCATTGTAGATGTATCCTAATTCTTCAAGCAAATTCTTCAGCCATAACATCTCGGTTACAGTGTGAGTCATGGCTGTGTACTTAGCTTCAGTAGTTGATATAGCAACAACAGTTTGCTTCTTACTTCGCCATGTTACTAGATTTCCCTCTACATAAGTGCAATACCCAGAAGTGGATCGTTTGTCAATCTTAGATCCAGCATAATCAGCAAAAGAACAAGCTTCAATCTTTAGGTGTCTATTTCTCTTAAATGACAACCCTTTTCTTAGAGATTTCTTAATATACTTAAGAATCCTGATAGCAGCATCCCAGTGAACTTGCTTTGGATTATCCATAAATGACTATTCCAACTGTAAAGGAGATGTCAGGTTTTGTTACTGTTAAGTAGATGAGTTTCTCAACAAGTCATTTGTATTTTGCTTTATTCTCAGAGAATTCTGCAATATCATCCCAAACACTTGAATTGATATACATAGGCGTATCAAGTAGCTTCGTTCCAAGCAATCCAGTTTCTTTGAGTAAATCTGTAGCATACTTCCATTGGCATAATGAAATTCCAGACTTATTGTGAGCAATTTCAATTCCCAAGAAATACTTAGGATATCTCATATCTCTTGTCACAAAGTGTCGCTGCAAATACTTTTTAGTTTCGTCTATTCCACTCATATCACTGCCAGATATTAAGATGTTATCAATATAAACCATAAGCACGATAATCCCATTTGTGCTTTGTCGTACAAACACAGAATGATCCGATTTGCACTATTTGAAGCCAACAACACTGATTATATTACTGAATTTATCAAACTAGACTTTGGGGCATTGTTTAAGACCATAAATAGTCTTTTTAAGTCTGCAAACAATAGCAGCATTCTCCCCCTGAGCAACATTGGTTACTCTACAAACATGGTCTCATGCAAATTTCTATAAAGAAAAGGATTTTTCACATCTAGCTAATACATTAACCAAGATTGATTGAAAATTAAGGAGAAAAGAACTCTAATAGAATTCAAGAAAGCAGTAGGAGAGAAAGTCTCAAAGCAATCAACATCATAAGTCTGTGTAAATCCTTTGGCCACTAGACGAGCTTTGTATCAATCAATAGTACCGACAACTTTAAATTTCAGAGTAAATACCCAACGACAGACAACAAATAATAGAAGGTGGTGCAGCCACCAGCTTCAAAATACCACGAGAGATAGGGTAAACATTTCCTCATCCATTGTTGTTCGCCAAGCCGAGTGTCGATAAGCATCAAAGTAGGAAGTTGAAATTTCTATAGATGATAGAGAAACAGCAAAAGCACGAAACGCAGGACCAAGGTAATCAAACGAGATATAATTAGACAAAGGATGAATAGTGCACGACCGAATACCTTTACGAAGAGCAATAGGCAGATCAATATCAAAGGGGCAAGAAGCATCAGGAGCTGCAGGAAGAGGATGTGAGGGACACGAATTTGGTTCTGACCAAGCACGCCTTATATACACCTGCAATAGTTTAGGAGATGGAGCATGTGTAATAGGAGACATGGATGGTGGGATAGGTAATGGAGGAGACACTAATATATCATTTGACTGAGCTATACAGGAGGAAAAGTATGGTTGGGACTCAAAAAACGTAACATCAGCACAGGTGTAACTGCGTTTTGTAAGTGGATCAAGACAACGATATCTTTTTAGCAATGAGAGAATTTATCCAAGTCGGAGTAAAATTATGAGCAAAACAAACACGGCCAAATATGTGAGGAGGCACAGAGACGAGATTTGTCAGGATGAAGACAAGAGAAGGGGATACCCCATATAACACAGTAGATGACATCCTATTTATGAGAAAACAAGTTGTGAGAACAGCATCACCCTAAAAATACTTAGGAACATGCATAAGAGTGCGACCTATGTCTAAAATATAACGGTGTTTGCGTTGAGGGACTCCATTTTGTTGGGAAGTGTATGAACAAGAGTTTATGCCATGAGAATCACAGAATAATGACACTGTCTTCTGAGTGAACTTAAGTGCATTATCAGTACGAAAAATACGCAAGGCAACGGAATATTGAGTTTTTATTTCATTATAAAATAATGTTAACACATCAGGAACCTCACTTCTACTTTTGAGTAAATATAACTAAGTCATGCAAGAATAATCATCAACAAAATTTATAAAATACTGAAAACCTCCTCTGGATTTAACTCTACCAGGTCTCAAAACATCACAATGAACAAGTTCAAATGCAAAAGAACTACGTTTATCAACTCTAGAAGGAAAAAAAGTACAATGGTGTTTGCCAAACTCACAGGACTCGCACTGGAAATCAGTAGACTGAACGAGAACTAAAATTTTGAAAGCGGAAGAAAATGGGTGACCTAGACGACAATGTCACTGATAAGAAGACATAACTGCTAAAAGTGCCCGTGAACTTGCAGGTGTAACCGAATCAGATAGTATAGGTCATCACTCTCATATCCTCCACCAATCATCCTCTTCATGTGCAGGTCCTGAACAATACAATAAGATGGATAAAAAGATACAGAATAGCTGTGAGCATTTGCTAACTGGCTTATGGACAGTAAACTAACAAGAAATTTATGTGCAAAAAGAACATTTTCAATAGTGATATTTGCAGTGGGCCTGACAACACATCTTCCCGTAATTGGAGAATAGGTATCATTGGCTAGACGAATAGGGGATAAAGATGGGGAAACAAAAGAGGAAGAGAAAACAGACTTGTTACCAGTAATATGAGCAAACGCACCGGAATCCAATATCCAAAACTTATCACAGGACACAACAAATACACCTGGAGAGGATGAGGTAGTTGTGACAAAGAGAATGCTAACAGAAGAGCGAAGGAATTTCTCATAATCGGTACGAGAGATCGAGACCATATATCTTCATGATTGTCAGGGTCTAGTGATGGAGTCGATAGTTCGGTAGATGTATTATTAGCCCATTCAGATTTACCAAACTTCGCCCAAAACTTCTCGAAAGCATGGTTGGAACGACCACAATCAACACACAAACGACTACTCTTGGTGGTATCAGTTCCACAACCACGATTGTGACTACCATTACAATCACGACCGTGAGCAGCCATAGCCGAAGTGTCGAAAGATGAGGAAAAACCGGTGTCAGGACGGCCCGTGGTCACACGAAGAAACCGAGACAAAGCATTTGATAACGTGGGAATGTTATCACTTGCCAACAAATTATCCCGAACCGGTAGTAGACTGGAATCCAAATCGGATAGGAACTTTGCAACAAAGAATTCCTCCCACTGATTCTTTCGAGTCTGAGCATCACAAGAGAGCGCGGATGATATAGTAAAATTTCATCGACAGACCCCTTAAGAGTAGCAAAATAGTTATTAATAGATTGACCATCCTGGTGAAGAGAGAAGAGCTTTCATATAATTTGAAAACTCGAGAAACATTCTTGTCATTCGAATACATGCCCCGTAAGGCATCCCACATCTCCTTGGCAGTTTCCACAAACATAACATTAGTGCTCACAAACTCCTCCATGTTGTTGAGAAGCCAAGCCATAACAGAACAATCGTCTGAAACCTAATCTGAATATTTCGGATCTATAGGGCCAGGAGGGTTGGACAGAATATGTTCCTTCTTCTTGTGAGATCTCAGGAATAATTCAAACACACGTGATCACAAGAGATAGTTGGTCCCATTCAATTTAATAGTGGTAGCCAAATTAGATTTAGAATCTGAGGACTTCATCATTAGGAGAAAATCAAAATGCAGAACTTGAGTAGTAGCAGATTAGAGATGTGCTAGTTGATCCAATAACAGGCAGCGACGGTCGCAGTAGAAGGCGGTAGCAAGGGACGTTGACGCCAAAATCGACAACAAGAGACGTCCACGCCGAAATCGGCAGCAAGGGGCGTCAACACGTAGCAAGGGACATCGACGCCGAAATCAACAGTAAGGGACATCAATAGTAGCAGGAGGCGCAACAATAGTATAGGCGATAGGGGAAAAAAAGGTCAAAGAAGTAGAATTCGCTCTGATACCATGTAAAAGAGAAAGAGATAATTTATTTTCATATTTTAATATGAATACATGCATGTATTTAGATACATAACGAGGTAAAGAGGATCCTACAATTAAGGATCTTATCTGTGGAAGTATTCAACATCTTAATCCCTATAATCAAGCTAATAATGATCCCTACAATTAAGGATCTTATCCGTGGAAGTATTCAACAAGAGGAATGAAAGTCCAAGTTTTTAATAAACACAACATGGGTAAGAAAGGTTATAGTCTTCCTTTTGATACCGTTAAGTAAGAAAGATGGGTGAATATAGATGGAAGTAAGATAAAGATGAATCTCTTAAAGATATCACCAGTTAACATTAGCAAAAACACATCAAGTAAGCAAGATGGGTGGAGATAGGGAAGTAAGATAGACGACTCTTCAAAGACGGCACTAGTTAACATTAGCAAAAGCAAAAGCTAAAAGAAAGTGCATACTACTTTCAAATAGGTTATGAATCAAACAACAATGAAGAATATCCTAAGGTCTTTTTTGTTTTTTTTTCTTAGGCCAAAAAATAATCGAGAACATTGGTGCCAGGAGCTATTGCCAAAGCTTAATTACTTCAAAAAAAAAAACTGTACTTTGCATTAAATCTAGGGTGTAAGAGATATGGACTATATATTGCCAATGCCTAAAAATAATCTCGATAAAGCGTGATTTCTACAGTCTTCAGTTGAAAAAAGAAGAAGAAATACGCATTATATAAATCAGAGAAGAGAGTGGTTTACGTTAGCCAACCCGTATTGCTGAAGGAGTGAAAAAGAAGACACCGTTCCCTGCCGTCCTTCTCGGTCTCAGAGCACCAGGAAACCAGCTCTTGCGTGAAGCAGGCAACCTTCTCCTCCACTCTCCGACCCAAATCGAACCCCAACAGCTCCTTAACCGGTACGACGAACCTCACCGGCCTGATGCCCTGTGAGCTGTAAAGCATCGCGTACCTGTTCAGATGCTTTAGCTCCGCTCCTAGCCAGCCAAGCAGAACAACCGTCCAAATTGCCCCCTTTTCATTAGCAACCCATGGATCTCCTCCTTCCGTGATTTTCTGGTCATTATCCCAGCGGAAGAAGCCCTCCTGGTAACCTGGACCGGAGACAGCGGCCCGATCTTTGGTGTATATAGAATCGAAGAGACGGGAAAAGGAAAGGGAAGAAAATGGTGACAGCGAACCGAAGGGTCCGGCAACTGTGCATTGGAAGGCGGAGCAGGAGCAACGAGTAAAGGCGATGGAAGGAATCGGAGAGCTAGAGACGAGCGGAAATCGAGGGTGGTTAGGGTTTGAAAGGGGAATCGAGAGAGAGGGGAGGGCGATTGTCCGTAGTTGACGGTGAAAAGCAGCGGTGGAGCCGAGCAGGCGTGTGGAAGCTTCCATTTGGGAGCGACCGTGCCAGGACGAAGGACGGGAACAACAAGATAGATTCAGGGCGAAAAGAAATAAAATTTGTAAATTAAAATATATATATATATCACAGAGCTTTATTAGTGTTAAAATATTTTTTTATTACACACTATCATCTTCATTATTTAAAAATAAAATAAAATCTTCCTATATTTTTCATCCCAAACATATTATTATTCCAATATTATTATTTTTAAACTCATCTTAATAAAAAAAATGATATATAGAACATTTTAATATTGAAATGATTTTATTGATATAGAATTATAGAAATATTATAGTAATTTTGACAAAATTATTATGCATGTAGTTAAAACAAATAATTTTGATATGGTTGTTATTACATCAATTTGGAGCAATTTAACCAACTTATACTAGTATTAAGTAAGTTTGAGAATATTTTTTCCAAAAAAAAGTAAGTTTGAGAATAATTGTATTAATATTTAAGCAAATTTGATTATCATTATGCATTATGCTAGTTTAGAATTTATGGTTAAATAAGTTTATGGTTTTAGCACGTTATAACTGTTTTTGTCAAAACTATCTATTATAATAATATTGGAAAAAGAATATTTTCTAATAAAAGAGGTGAAATTTATTTTTAATATTGATGAAAAGAAAAATAAAGAATAAATTATAATATTGTTTATAAGAATTTTAGTTACGGACTTGCGGCAATTCACTGATCTTGAACTGTAGTTAGAATTTCTTAATCTCCAAAATGCGTACTAACTTGCATATTTATTAAAATACAAAGTGTTGACAATCTTAAATAGCGTTGAGATTTACAACCAAGTGGTAAAAGATAAATATGGAAAAGATTAATGACGAGAACTATTATTTAAAATATTATGACTAACGTATGAGGAGAATAGGCATACAGACTTTACCAGAATCAATACCGCATGTGCTAACCATCAATTTATCTCGTGAGGACGGTTAAGAATTACAATAAGGACTTCCATAGAGAGGACGAGAATAAAGATAACTTGGCAATTTATCAAAGTACGCAAATAATTTTTTGAATTAATCAAAAAATACATGATATTTTGATATTTATCAAAAGGCATGTCTTTTTCAGTTCACTTTCTGTTCTACACCTTCCTGACAAATCTAAGGGGGCGTTTGATTTTTCTCATTTTCTATTTTCATTTTTCAGACAATCGTATTTTCTCATTTTCTAGAAAACGATTTTCTTTCATTCTCTAATTTTCCAAAAAATATTATATCTTTTTTCTGAAAAAATAAGGCTAGAAAATGCAAACCAAACATATTTTTCAAAAAATCACATTTTCTAAAAAAAATGAAAATGAAAAATAAACCTACCAAACATCCCCTAACTTTTTATCCTTTTCTTTTCTTTATCATTTTTCTTATTTTCTCTCGAGATATATATATATATATATATATATATACACACACACAATGATGTTATGGTGCATTCCAATTTCATGCGCTCCACAATGGCAATCCAAATCAGATTTTTTTATTATTATTTTATCTTTGTTTATGGTAATTAATCTTTTATTTTTTTTCTTTGTTTTCCTCTCCAAGCTTCTGCCGCCTCTTCGTCGCTTATTTTTTTCTTTGTTTTCCTCTCCACGCTTCTGCTGCCTCGCGGCCTTCGTCGCTTCTGCCGATCCTTCTTCCTCTTCTTTGCTGTTACCGCCCGACGTCCCTCCGAAACAGCGAAGGCTAATCCCCCTCCCTCTTCTTACCTCTTCGTGTGCGTCGGCGAACAAAGAAAAGGGTCGAAACCCTTTGTCTCGTCGCTGCGTCGGCGAACAAAGAAAAGGGTCGAAACCCTTTGTGTCGTCGCCGCCCAAGGAAGCACCGTCAGAGCTCTCCCCTTGCCGTCGCCAATCTTCCTGGCCAGAGCCTTTGCCGTCGCCCAACTCTCCATCCTTCTAGAGACTTTGCTTCCTTGGGCGTATAAGGTATATTACCTCAGTGAAACAATTTATTTTTTGTTATTATCAAACTAATTTCAATTTCCATATAAATTAATCTCAATTAAGATCTAGATTAAAAACTTGATAGTCAAGTCCCATTGTCTACAAAGTAAGTCTCTAATTTATTTCAATCACTTAATCCATTATTTCTCAAAAATCCGACAATTAGTTTTGCCTTGATTCGTGGATGTCATGGATATCATTTTAGTGATTAACGTTTTCCACTGGTAGCATATTTGATTTGTTTCTATTATGTTTAATGTATATATACACTAGAATCTTCATGATTCATTATTTTTTTCTTCTATTTATTTATGTTTTCAATGCCTCTAACAGTGTAGTGTCATATCACAAATTGTAGGAGATCTTATTTTGATAATAATAGCATTGATAAGGTTGCATTACATCCTAAGAGTCTAGTACATATACTAAAATTACTACCTCTCTCCTTTTCGAGCTCCTACTTTAGTACTAAAATGATATACTGTCATGTTAGATTATTGCCACATGAGAATACTATTTTATGTCTATTTGATTCAGAATATTTTCGTGGCTATGTGGTGATATGCAGAGTTTCACTACATCTGAATCTGACATTCTCAACAATGGAGGAAAATGATAGCGAGGGCCAGCTATACATTCCCCAAGTAGCAGATAATCGAATACCAAAAGTTGGAATGAAATTCTCATCACTGGAGGAAGCATTTTCATTTTATAACCAATATGCACGAGAAGCCGGATTTAGTGCAAGGATAAATAATAGCAAGAAAAATAAGATGACAAATGAAGTTGTTTGGAAAAGATTTGTATGTTTTAAAGAAGGACATACGAATCAAATGCGATGGAATAAACATGCAATAGGTGATCAACAGAAAAGGGAAAGAGCACGCGGCGAAGTTAGAACCGATTGTCAGTCATATATGTCACTTGTTAAGGAACAAACTGGACCTAATTGGATTGTCAAAAACATCATGGAAAGTCATAATCATCCACTCTCAACTCCTTCAAAGGTGCATTTGCTACGCTCACATCGTAATGTTTCGGTAGCAAAAAAAAGCATTGACTCAACATTTTTCTGAGGCAAATGTGCCAACTTGTCAACAAATACGATTATTGGAGATAGAAGATGGAGGTCTTGAGAGGGTGGGTTGCACAGAAAGAGATATTAGAAATTTTGAGAAAGAACTAAGAGATGAACAAAAGGGTATCGATGCTTAAACACTAATTGAGTTATTTACATCTGAGAAAGAGAAGAATTCAATTTTTTTTTATTACGAGACTGATTCAGATAATAGATTTAGCAGGTATTTTTGGGCGGATCATATATCAAGGACGGCATACAGTATATTTGGAGATGTAGTTATATTTAATACAACATATAACACCAATAAATATGGGTTGATTTTTGCACCATTTGTAGGAGTTAATCATTATCATCAGACAATTATTTTTTGTTGCGGCTTTATAAGTGATGAGAAAACTGAGTCTTTTGTTTGGCTGCTATCACAAAAGCCATCGCCCAAGTTTTTCCTCAGACAGTGCATCGATATTGTTTGTGGCACATATTGAACAAATTCCCAGATAAATTAAACCCTTTGACTTTTCGTGACTACTATCAAAGCATAAAGAATGTCACTGAAAATTCTATAACACCTGATGAATTTGAGAATTCATGGAAAGAGGTTATCAAGTGTGCTAATTTAGAGAAAAATGATTGGTTGTAATTAATGTACGAATTGCGACATAAGTGGGTGCCAGCATATTTCAGCCATGTATTTTGTGCTGGAATTTCAAGTAGTCAGAGATCTAAAAGCTCACATGCATTTTTTAAAAGGTATATCTCAAATAAGAATTCATTGATGGATTTTATCACTCGTTTCAATAGGGCACTGAGATATCAAAGACATAATGAATTACTTGCTGACCATATTGATATGAATGGACATCCCAGGATTAAGACAAACTTGCCAATGGAAATTCAAATGGTTAAACAGTACACAAAAAAGAAATGGATGGAATTTCAAAGTGAAATGAGTGAAAGTCATAGTTACTATGTGCAACAAGCATCTATAGAAGTTGAGTTAGTGGTTTACCATGTGATGAATTTTCAAAGTTGTTCTTCCTCCAAACCAAGGGTCCTCACGCATGATATACACAGGGACTATATATCCTGTAGCTGTAGGAAATTTGAGTTCGATGGCATTCCATGCAGACATATGTTAGCTTTTTTTCTTATCAATCAAGTGTTTCATCTGCCTGATAAGTATATACTTAAACGATGGACATAAGATGCAAAGGTTGGAGCAGTATATTCCTTGGGAGAGCAAAATTTCGTCAATGATCCAAAAATGTGTTTGATGTCAAGACACTCAAGGTTATCCTATAAAGCTTCAATATTAATTGATGATGCATCTTTGACTGATGAGGGAACAAACTTTTTGGATGAACAATTTGATTTTATACACAACAAAATTAAAGAGATAAACATTAGTAAAAAAACATGCGACAATGGAAGTAAAAAGGAAGAAATCCAAGCATGGAGCCCCTATTATTATTGATCCTTCTTTAGTAAGAACAAAGGGATGTGGGAAAAGATTAAAATTATCAAAGGAGAAGGCAATCTCAAAATCTCGGCTATGTCGTGGATGCGGACATCGAGGTATGTCACATGATAAGCGCAACTGTCCAATATTACAGCAAGAGTATGTATCAATTAATTCACATTTGTATGATAATTTTTTTTTGCAAAGCAGTTCTCTAATGTAATTTATAAATATGATTATGTATCTTACCAGATCAACTAAAGATAGTCATCATAACAGCGATGATGACACATATGAAGAAGAATTGACAGATATAGTTGGTACTATCAAAGCTTTATTAAATTATAATGGTTGATTGATTGAGAAATTGAAGTTAATAATTTCTTTATTATTGTAGGTTCTAACAACATGCTGTAGAATAAATGAAGATTTAGCAAACAATGAAGATCAGTAAACAACAAATCACACTGTAAGTAATTTATCCTACAAGACTAGTTGCTTATGTTTGTTAAACTGCCTAGTTGCTTATGCTTCATTTTTCACTGCCTAATTGTTTATGCTCATTTCATAGGAATCAGGATTTGGATCTGGGTTGAAGATTTGCACATGAAGTCCTTGAATTTTTCCCCTCTTTGGATTAAGCACCAACTTCACTTTCAGTTGTAATAAGGAATTCCTTTGTGAACATGTTCATGACTAAATTTATCACTCAAACATACTAAAAAGTGATTCATCAATTCTTAGATTTACATATTTGGATTAAACATTTTCTGCCATAGATGGCTTGTCATGCTTATGATTTATATTTGCATAGTTTTAAATTGAAGTATTATTTTAGAGATTCGTGGTGTGTGATTCGAATTTATTCAGTAAATAAATATCAAATAGTGTCAGTATATTTAAATCAAATTTATTATAGAGCTAATAGTAAAAAAAAGAAATTGTTTGAGACATGTTCGGTGAGATGTTTCAAAGCCTGTCATCGCCTTGTGTTACACCTTCATGACATGTTCGGTGTTTTGGATTGTTCCATGTGTCAGTCAATGAGTAGAATGAAATACTTCACTTCGGCTTCACCTCTGCTAACCAACACGGAACAAAAGCTAAAACTGCGGTTAACACGACAGATATTATTCAGAGAAATTCACAACACAGAATTATATTTTACTACTTGTTGAGTTATGCAATTGTCATTTTCTTCTTCCTCCCTCTGCCTTCAATTTGTCACAGGGCATGACTCAAAATTTCAGACCTAGCCTGAAAATTAACACTATTTAATCTTCAATCTCACTTCCTCTCTACATGTCTATTTGTCCTGTGGTTTTTACAAGTCAATTCGATGAACTGAGAGATACGTGAGTTCTGATAATCTGATTAGATGGGCTATGAGATATTTTCAACAGATGTGGAACAAAATGGTATTCATGATACTTAACACGGAGCTCTGCTAATCGAGTTTTGGAGGATATATTTCCATCCACCAGTTTCCTCGGTGTTCTTCTCCATCTTCTCCGTCTGCTCTTAGTTAACGTTTGTCTAATAAATATTTCAGTGCATCCATGGATTTTTTTCTACACAAAATGCTCATTTGAGGCAGTGACAAGAAAGCCCAGGATTAGAAGAAGTGCTAAACCCATACTTGATATCAAAATAGTTGTTGCACTCATTAACAGCTCTCTTACAGCAGAGAGTTCCAATACAAAGTCCGAAGAGCAGCATGACGGCAACTGTTTTGTCGATGTGTTTGACTGTTGCTATGGGACGAGTTTCCATATATGAGACGAAGCGAAGCAGGCTTTGTGGCCCGATCCATCCCATCCAGCGGCACTGGACAGCGACGGCAAAGGCTCTGGCCAGGAAGATCGGCGACGGCAAGGGGAGAGCTCCGACGGTGCTTCCTTGGGCGGCGACAACACAAGGGTTTCGACCCTTTTCTTTGTTCGTCGACGCAGCGACGAGACAAAGGGTTTCGACCCTTTTCTTTGTTCGCCGACGCACACGAAGCGGTAAGAAGAGGGAGGGGGATTAACCTTCGCTGTTTCGGAGGGACGTCGGGCGGCAACAACAAAGAAGAGGAAGAAGGATCGGCAGAAGCGACGAAGGCAACGAGGCGGCAGAAGCGTGGAGAGGAAAACAAAGAAAAAAATAAGCGACGAAGGCAGCGAGGCGGCAGAAGCTTGGAGAGGAAACAAAGAAAAAAAAAGATTAATTGCCATAAAACAAAGATAAAATAATAATAAAAAAATCTGATTTGGATTGCCACTGTGGCAATTGCGTACGGAGCACATGAAATTGGAATGCACCATAACATCATTGTATATATATATATATATATATATATATATATATATATAAAAGGATATATATATATAAGGATTTGATCTCCTGAGCGACAAAAGTTGCGCGCCCATGCGCGACAAGCTTCCTGATCGGTCAAGTGACTGATTAGGCACTCTCCGAGGGCGGCGAGCCGGTGACTAGCAATAACGGGCGGAGGGTGCGACGAGCCCGACGGGTTCACGTGGCCCTCTTGGTTATAGTATGGTGTTCGGGGCGACGGTTGGAGGTCACCGTTGGTCAGCAAGTCACGTGTCCCTCTTGGTTATAGTATGGTGTTTGGGGCGGTGGCTGGAGGCCGCCGTTGGTCAGCAAGCCCCGACGGATTCACGTGTCTCTCTTGGTTATAGTATGGTATTCGGGGCGGCGGTCGGAGGCCGCCGTTGGTCAGCAAGCCCCGACGGGTTCACGTGTCTCTCTTGGTTATAATATGGTGTTCGGGGCGGCGGCCGGAGGCACTCACCAACCTCGGAGAGTGCCTGATTGATCGGTCACCGTGACCGATTAGGAAGCTTGTCGCACATGGGTGCGCAGGTTTTGTCGCTCAGGAGATCACTCATATATATATATATATATAATGGCAATTTACCAAAGGGTGTATCCAAGAATTGATATTTACCAAAAGGCGTACCATGGTTTCATTTTTACCAAAGGGCGCATCCATTTTTATGAACTTCCTCTTATACTCCTCCTGCCTGTTGATGCAGTCTGGCCCTGATTGCTGTTTTGGTGTTGACAACGATTTTAGTTTAAGAGAATGATTATGATATGGAAATCCCTAATCTGGGAGGTTAGGTGGATTATGATTAAGTCCTGATCGAGAATTAGGCATGATATGGAAAACCCTAACCTGGGAGGTTAGGTGTGATGATTGTGATGATTATGATTAAGTCCTAATCGAGGATTAGGCATGATGTTGGAAAATCCTAACCTGGGAGGTTAGGTGTGGAAAATCCTAGCTTGGAGGGCTAGGTGTTGAAAATCCTAACCTGGGAGGTTAGGTGTTGGAAAAGTCCTAATTCGGAAGGGTTGGGTGAAAAGTCCTAGCTTGGAGGTCTAGGTGAAAAGTCCTAACTTGGAGGGTTAGGTGCAAATTCCCATCCTGGAGAATTAGGTGAAAAAGTCCTGGCTTGGAGGGTCAGGTACCTAGCTTGGAGGGCTAGGTTGGATGATGTTCTAACTCGGAAGAGTTGGGTGAAAAGTCCTAGCTTGGAGGGCTAGGTGAAAAGTCCTAACTTGGAGGGTTAGGTGCAAATTCCCAACTTGGAGAGTTAGATGGAAAAATCCTTAGCTTGGAGGGCTAAGGTGGATGAATCCCTAGCTTGGAGGGCTGGGTAGAGTCACTGGATCGGTCTGGTGACCGATCAAGGACTGTTGGCACGCTGCTCCTTAGTGGATCGGTCTGGTGACCGATCCAGCTATGTCTGATCGGACTGGTGACCGATCAGGGAGCGCACAGTGAGATTGGGAATCTACTGTATGGCTCCTGATCGATCCGGAGACCGATCAGGGAGCAGGCTGCTTCCTTGCTGTCTTGCTCCTGATCAGTCTGGTGACCGATCAGGGAGCAAACGGTGAGTGAGTTCCCTTGCTAATCAAAGTCTTGGATCGGTCCGGTGACCGATCAGGAACCTTGGGTTTGATTAAAAAGTTACTGTTCATCTGCTTTGATCGGTCTGAGTGACCGATCAGGATCCAATCTGATCGGTCTGGTGACCGATCAGGATCAACCCTGATCGGTCTGGTGACCGATCAGGCGTGTATTGCTATGAGAGCTAGGAATCCCAGCAGAGCAGTGGATCGGTCTGGTGATTGATCCACGCACTCTGGATCGGTCCGGTGACCGATCACTTTAATTCAAATTTCACTGTCAGACGTCGTCAGAGCGTCTGATCGTATCCGATTTGCTGATGTATGTGATATGCTTTGTGATCTTCTGCTCTAATGCTCTGATTGAGTTTCAGGTGACAGGGGAGGATTCAAACACTCAAGGAGAAGTCAGAAAGTGCTTTCCTTGGAGCAGGTTTGTCCCTTTTCCCATCTCAGGTTGCAACGGCGAGCTGCGGACTGGAGCTTGACTGAGGAGCTCAGTGAGTCCAGAGATAGCTCAGTAGAGGCTGACGTTGGCAGAGGAGTAGCTGGGAGCTACAGAGATGGTGTCACCCGTCGCTTGGCGGAGAAACAAAAAGAACGCGAGAGTTGAGTTCAAAGAAGAGATTCAGTTTTTGAAAACCCGTGTGTTCTTGCGTTCTGCTGCGAAAAGCTTGCTGCTCTTGGGTTCTTCATCCATTCTAAGCAAGCTATTGAGAAGCAGACATCATACTTGAGCGCTTGAAGGAGAAAACAAGAAGCTTGGAGTCCGACAGTGGGAAGACACGAAGCAGACGGGGTCTGCGTGAGATCGCCACTGGGTGGAGCTCGGGAAGCTGGCTGTGTTTAATCCTTGCTAAGTGTTTGAGTAAGATCTTTCTTGTTGTTGTTTCATTGTGCTCATTATATATCATTGTTTGAAACACACTGTGGAGAGGTTTCTCCACCGAGAAGGAGGTTGCTTCATATCCGGTGTTAACCGGGGCTTGATCTGCCGACGATCAAGGGATCGCCCACCTCAAGGGCACGCCAAGGAGTAGGGGCAAGTTATCCCCGAACCTTGTAAACCTTCCTTGTTAGCAATTTTGCTAGTTGTGTGTGCTTTGCAATCATTTGTTTTCTGCATACTCTGTTTTTCCATTCTTTCCGCTGTGCTACTGATATTTGAGTTGCAGAAATCGTGATTAGTTTTCAAGGGGCAAGCGATTGTCTATATTCACCCCCCCTCTATAGCCATCTCGTTCCCAACAAGTGGTATCAGAGCGAGGTTCTCTGTTTACGGCTTAACAACCGAGAGTTCTCAACAAGATGGCTTTGAGAGAAGGTTTCTCCACCACCCGACCTCCATTCTTTGATGGCGCTGACTTCCAATATTGGAGATCAAAGATGGAATATTATTTGAAGATGGATATCCATACATGGTTCGCGGTGAAGGAAGGATTCATCCCTCCTAAGGATGATGAAGGCAAGGAACTCGAATCATCTTGGTGGATTGCCGAACAAACAAGGAAGAGTGAAGCCGACGCTAAGGCCGTTGTCACTCTACAATGTGGCATGAACAAAGACCAACTCATCAAGGTTGGTCCCTTCACGAGTGCAAAAGACTTGTAGAACAAACTCATAGAGCTCCATGAAGGCACCCGGGACTCAAGGATTGCAAAGAGGGATTTGTTCCTCAACCAACTTCAAAATCTCTCCATGAAGGAGAATGAGTCGGTAAGTGAGCTTCATAGCCGGTTCAAGGAAGTTCTCAATGGACTTCATTCTATTGATGAAAAGGTCGAAAATCGCGACCTTGTGAGGTATGTTTTGAAAGCATTTCCAAGGAATGCCTTGTGGTCATCCATGGTGGATGCCTACAAAGTATCCAAGGATTTATCTATTGTAAAGTTAGATGACCTATTTTGTGAGATGGAAATGCATGAAATGGCTAACAAAGACCCCAAGGAGAAGGGGATTGCCTTAGTTGCAGGGGACCGGATCAACAAAAAGAAGAAGAAGAAGAAGAAGGAGAAAGAGATCTCATCATCTTCATCCTCCTCCGAATCCGAGTCAAACTCAGAGGAAGAAGGCAGTGACTCCTCCTCATCCGAAATGGCTAACTTCGTGCGAAGGATGATGCGAAGAGATCGACGTTTCAAGAGGAGAGGTAATACTAGTGAATCCAAACTTGATAAGAATAATGCATCCTGTTTTGAGTGTGGTAGGAGAGGACACTTCAAGAATGAGTGTCCGAAGCTCAAGAAGAAGAAGGAAAAATCCAAAAGAAAAGAAGAGAATTCCAAGAGGAAGAAGAAGGCGTTGAAGGCCTCTTGGGATGAGTCATCTTCTAGTTCATCAGATGACGAGAAGGAGGAGAAGAGTACAAGGCAAGTGGCTCTCATGGCTCTTGGAGTGGAGAGCAGTGAAGAAACTTCAAGCTCCGCAAACACGGCTTCATCATCTTCGGATGATGAAGAGGTAACTTCTCCCGAACTTGAAAAATGTTATAGAGCAATTGCATGTTTAACTAGTATGCTTAAGAAATCCAAAAATAAAGTTAAAGCATTGCAATTAGAGATTGCTCAATTGAAAGCTTCTAGGGATGATAACATTGATGACTTGCATGTTGAATTACTAGAAGATGAAATTAAACTGTTGAAACATGAGATTGTGAGCCTGAAATCCTCTAAGGTTGAGGAAATCAGTGATATGCATGATAATGGGTTAGTAGAGGAGAACCAATCCTTGAAGAGTGAAGTTGAGAAGCTCAAGAATATGCTTGGGAAATTCTCAAATAGCTCTAAGACCTTAGATATGATATTAAATGCCCAAAGAGCGGTCTACAATAGGGCCGGTATTGGTTACCGCCTTAAGGAACCCTCTTTTGTATCTCTCATGTCTAGGACTGACATGAGACAACCTAGGACACCCAAGACTCAAAAGAAAGTTGTCAAGGCATGGGTGCCTAAGTCATGTTTAGTTGATGCATTAGGTCCCAAGGTTTGGGTACCTAAGACTTCTATTTTTCGGATTGTGTAGGTTGTGATTGAGGGGGAGCATCTATCAACTTGATTCGTTGATAGTGGATGCTCCAAACACATGACTGGGGATATATCATTGTTTACCACATTTCACAAGAAGAGTAGAGGTAATGTATCATTTGGTAACAATGGTAGCCTTAAGGTCATAGGGATAGGAGACATTCAAATATCCGGATGTCTTAGAATCTCAAATGTCCTTCTAGTCAAGGGGATGAAATTTAATCTCCTAAGTGTCAGTCAATTGTGTGACACGGGTTACACAATTAATTTCCAACCAAGTCAATGTCTAGTTAGACAAAATGACACCTTGGACACGGTACTAGTAGGAGTAAGAGTAGACAATATTTATCAAGTTTCATTTAAAAGTGCTACTAATGTTCTTGCTAAGTGTTTCATGTCAAAACAAGAAGAGTCCACTCTTTGGCACCGGAGGCTAGCACATGTGAACATGAAGAACATCCGGAAGTTGGCCAACAAGGGACTAGTTCGAGGCTTACCGAGCATCAAGTATGGAAAAGATAAATTATGTGATGCGTGTCAAATGGGTAAGCAAGCAAAATCTGCACATAAAGGTAAAAGCACTGTAAGTACTTCCAATGCTTTAGATTTACTTCACATGGATCTATTTGATTGTAGCACTATCATATCATTGAATGGAAGTAGATACTGCTTTGTTATCATTGATGACTTCACTAGATATACTTGGACTTTCTTTTAAAACATAAGGATCAAACCTTAGATATTTTCATTTCTTTTGTAGAAGGGTTGAAAATGAGAAATCATCAACAATTAAGACAATAAGAAGTGATCATGGAGGTGAATTTTAAACCAAAAGGTTTCTAGAGTTTTGTCAAGATAAAGGTTATAGACATGAGTTTTCTACTCCTAGAACACCACAACAAAATGGTGTTGTAGAGAGGAAGAAACCGTGCACTTCAAGAGGCTGCACGAAGCATGCTTAATGAGTACTCACTCCCGAATTTCTTATGGGCTGAAGCTGTTAATACAGCTTGCTATGTGCAAAACCGAGTTCTCATCCATAGGTTTTTAGAAAAGACTCCCCATGAACTTTGGTTT
>JAGFNQ010003368.1:0-77498 GCA_024364735.1 Boesenbergia rotunda | reverse complement strand
TTGAGCTCACTTGATTAGTGTGAGTCTACTTGGAGTTCAAGATATAGATTGACTCGAGGATGACACGGTCTATGCCTCAATTGAGTCAATCTAGATATCAAGGATAGAGGGACATTATCATATATTGTGAGAGTCACAATTATTAGTCACCAAGGTGATGTTGGATCTCAACATCTTGTAACTTGGGTAGCAATGATGTGTTGCTAGATACGTCTCATTGCTTATGTTTCTAAGAGGTTAGAAGCATTGCCAACGTTACAAGAACCTATAGGGTCACACGCAAAGAACAAATAGATGGAGAAAAATTGAAGTCAAGTTTGACTTGGCTAAATATGGAAAGTCCATAAAAGGCAAGTTTGACTTGACCTAAATCCAAATCAAGTTTGGACTTGACTTGGTTCCACTTCAAGTTAGACTTGACATGGGAGAAGAAGTGAAGTCAAGTTTGACTTGGCTAAATATGGAAAGTCCATAAAAGGCAAGTTTGACTTGACCTAAATCCAAATCAAGTTTGACTTGACTTGGTTCCACTTCAAGTTAGACTTGACATGGGAGAAGAAATGGAGTCAAGTTTGACTTGACTATTTATGGAAAGTCCATAAAAGGCAAGTTTGACTTGACCAAAACCCACCTCACCTTTGTTTGACCAAGTGATGACTTGGTTTTCCCCCCCATTTGAATTTCGAATTCAAATTGAAAGGGGATATGGAAGGCCACCTAATGGCACTTAATAGCCATTATGGCCGGCCACCTAATGGCCATTAATGGCCATTAAGTGGCCGGCCACCATGTGGGAACAAAACCGATGTTTTGTTTCATTTTTTGTGTGTGAGGCTTTTTCTTCTTCTCTCTTGATTTTTTGGTGGGAGTGCTTCTTCGACCTCTCCTCTTGGCCGAAAGCTATAGGGTGCTAGCACACCTAAGCTTTTGATCCATCTTCATTTGTTCGCGTGGATACGTATAGAGGAGTGTCTGCTTTGATACTCTAAGAGATCCGGCGGCCTTTTGGACAAGCGGGAAAGCGAAGGGCTACGCGTCAAGGGTAATGATTCTTATCATGTAGATCTAATGTAGATTAAACTCGTACTCGTAATTTATTTTATGTTCGCACGGATCCGTGGCCGAACTTCTGGGGTTTCCGCAACGCAAAAAGCGGTTTTGCGGCCTAGAATTTCCAACAACCAAATCCTTACATTTAGGGTGCCCTTAACATATCTTAGTATTCTTTTTAGGGCTGCTAAGTGTGTTTCCTTAGCACAGGTTTGGTATTCCTACAGCAAAAAGGATATCAGGTATGCTGGCTGTAAGGTACAGCAAACTTCCAATCATACTCCTATAAAGGTTAAGGTCTACTGGTTTACCATCAGGGTCACTATCTATTTTTACATTTGTGGCCATTGGGGTACTTATGCTTTTAGAGTTGTCCATTTTGAATTTCTTTATTAATTCCTTAGCATATTTAGATTGATGAACATAATTTTCATCCCTAGTTTGTTTAATTTGTAACCCTAGAAAGAAGTTGAGCTCACCAACTAGGCTCATTTCAAATTCGTTTTCCATTATTTTAACGAATTCTTTTAGGAAGTTTGAGTTGGTGGACCCAAAAATTATGTCATTGACGTAGATTTGGGCAATAAAGATTTCTTTTCCTAAGGTTTTAATAAATAGGGTTGAGTCAATTTGTCCTTGTTTGAATTCTTTAGAAATTAGGTAGGTTGATAAGCGTTCATACTAGACCCTAGGTGCTTGTTTTAGTCCATAAAGTGCTTTAGTAAGATTGTAAACGTGGTTAGGTCTTTCTAAGTCCTCAAAACCAGAGGGTTGTCCTACATAAACTTCTTCCTTAATAAATCCATTTAGAAAAGCTGATTTTACATCCATTTGATAGAGTTTAAATCTTTTATGGGATGCAAAGGCTAACAACATCCTAATGGACTCGAGTCTAGCTACTGGGGCATAAGTTTCATCATAATCTAACCCTTCTACTTGACTGAACCCTTTAGCTACTAAGCGGGTTTTATTTCTGACTATCTCTCCTTGATCATTTAACTTATTCCTAAAAACCCACTTAGTGTCAGTGACGGATTTGCCCTCAGGTTTAGGTACTAGTTCCCAGACTTGGTTCCTTTCAAATTGGGCTAACTCTTCTTGCATAGCTATGATCCAATCAGGATCAGGTAGGGCTTCCTCGATAGTCTTAGGTTCAATTTTTGAAATCATTGCTATCTGACTAAGGTTTCTATAAGAAGACCTGGTTCTGACTGCTATAGTTGGATCACCCATAATTTGATCAGTAGGGTGACTAAGTCTGGGTTTCTTGGTTTTTCTAGAACTTGGTTCAGCCTTAGGTCCGGCTGGTCGATTTGGTCTAATATTTGGTTCAATATTTGGTTCAATTGACTCAAAAGTTGGTTCAATAGTTAGTTCATTTAAGGGTTCAATTAAAGGTTCAACTGTTTGTTCATTATCTTCTTGATCAGTATTTGATGAAGTTAGATCTGGATTATCAGATTTTGAGTTGATTTCTTCATCAAATATTAAATTTGTTGTTTCTTCAATTTTCTTAGTTTGTTTGTTGTAAACCCTATAGGCTCTATTTGTGGTTGAATATCCTAGGAAGATGCCTGGGGTTGACTTAGACTGGAATTTACCTAGATAGTCCTTGGTGTTTAGGATATGGACTTTGCACCCAAAGACCCTTAGGTAGTGCAGGTTTGGAAGTCTATGGTAGTATAATTCATAGGGTGTTTTATTGTGTCGTTTGTTAATTAGTACCCTATTTTGGATGTAGCAAGCCGTACTAATTGCTTCTGCCCAATATTGGTTAGCTAGGTTAAATTCATTGAGCATAGCCCTAGCGGCTTTCTGTAGGGTTCTATTTTTCCTTTCGACTATCCCATTTTGCTGGGGGGTTCTAGGACACGAAAATTCGTGTATGTACCCATTTACTTTACAAAATTCCTCAAATCGTTGATTTCAAACTCTCCCCCGTGGTCACTCCTAAGTCTTTTGATTTTAGTATCGTTTTGATTTTCAATTAACTTACAAAAGTCATTGAATAGGTTTAGGGTTTCATCTTTGGTCTTTAGAAACCTAACCCAGGTAAACCTAGAGTAATCATCAACTATTACTAAGCAGTACCGGTTTCCGCTTAGTGACTTGGCTCCATGTGAATCAAATAGGTCAAGGTGCAGGAGCTCAAGTGTGGTTTGAGTTAGATCAGATTGAATTAGTTTATGATTAGACCTGGTTTGTTTACCTTGATTACATGATTCACATATTAAGATTTCATGATTTTTAATTTTAGGGATACCTTTAATTAGGCCAAGTTGGGTGATTTTCGAAATTATTCTCAAATTTGTGTGACCTAATCTCTTATGCCAGAGGTTTGATTGTTCTAACTGAGTTAACATGCATTTGGGTACTAGAGGTAGGTTTACAGTGTAAACATTATTTTTCCTAGTGCCCTTAAGCATGATTTCTGAGTCTTGCAGGTATCTAATTAGGCAGTTAGAATTGGTAAAGGTAACTAGATAACCAGTATCACACAATTGACTTATGCTAAGCAAGTTAAATTTGAAATTTTCCACCAAAAGAACTTTCTTAATAACAAAGTCAGATTTAAGTTCAATATTACCTGACCCAATCACCTTGAGTGTAGCATTGTTGCCAAATAATACTGAGCCTAGGTTTTTGAGCTTGAGTTTGGTGAATTTCAATTTATCTCCAGTCATGTGTCTGGAGCACCCGCTATCCAACATCCATTGGTCCAAATCTTTATGTTCCTACACATAAAGAGTTTTGTTGATTTGGATCCAATTAGAATCAGGAATAGCCTAAATTGATTTTCACAGCTTAGTCTGTCTCACCCAAATCTAGGGTTATCAATCACGTTTGCCTTATGGGTTTTTGTGAGACAGGTTTTAGTAGATAGAATTATTTTGAAAAATCATGATTTATTTTGAAAAAAGTTAAATTAATTTTGAAAATAGTTGATTTTGATTTAAAAAAAATGTTTGAATCTACAATTAACCGAAAATTTGTGTTAGATTCAAATTTGACAAAGCTTTTTAATGAAATTTCATTTTTAAAATTACTTTTTGACAAAATCTGGTCTAACTAGTTTGGGTCTTGGATCGGTAGCTTCGGCTAGTTTCACCAGTCTAAAGAGACCAAGTAGAGTATACTTGACCTTATTAGAATTGGCTTCCCTAACGTACTATCATCTCACCGCCACCCAATACTATGTTGTTCAAATTTCAGTTAAGTTGGTTCAGTCCTTAAACTAACCATTCCTAAGTCTAAGCATGGTAAATTGTAGAAATTAAGTAAACAAGCAATCAAGCAATTTTAAAAACAAGAATAGAAATTTATCTAACTATAAATATTATTTTTAATTTGGCTCCCCCTGGACTAAAGCCACGATAATGGTTAGGCAAGATGTGAATCTTGTGCTTGGGGATCCAATACTGATTTGATCTAGTTTGTTTGTTCAGGCACAGTTTGGGTACCCATGCCTAAACTTTAGGTCTGGACTGGTTCAGTACAGCATAGTAGAATCTTTGTCTAGATTTGGTTCTGTAGCCCAACCCTAATCGATTTAGAACTGACTTCTGTTTTCCAAGAATCATGTCAAGACCCTTGGAACCAGAAGTGAATCGTTCTAAGGCAGCTCTAAGATTCTTAACTTGAGTTTTCAAGAAAGAGTTTCTGATTCAAGTTTTTCAACTTGAGCAAAGGTTCCTTCTTGAACCTTCTCAGTTAAGGGTTCAGAGTCTGCTCTCTCTTTCAGGAGTTTTACTTCTTGTCTGAGAGACTCGACTCGGATTTTGGCTTTTGCCAAATCTCGAGAAAGATAAGAAATTAATTCGCATGATTGAATTCTAGAAAAACCACTTATAGTTATTTCGCCATTTTCTGAAAAAGTGAGTTTGCCGTCGTCCGGCTCCGATTCTGACTCGGTCTCGATTTCTTCTGAGGCGGTTAGTGCGAGCAGGTTAGATTGTGGCACCTCTTCTTCGGAGGAGGAGGAGGACTCGTCCCACGTTGCCTGAAGTGCCTTCTTTCTTCTTGCTTTCTTGGCTTCTTTTAGGTTAGGGCATTCAGATTTGAAATGTCCCTTTTTGTTGCACTCGAAGCAAGTCACACTTGGTTTGTTCTTAGTTGATTCAGCTTGATCTTCCTTCTTTCGGCTGGCTTTTCTTCTGTTGGATTGATTCTTTAATTCCTTGTAGTAGTTTCGGGCCAGTCGGACCAGCTTAGGTCGATCTCCTTCGTCGTCTTCTGAGTCTGAGTCTGAATCAGACTCGGGTGCAGGTTGAATTTTCTTCTTGGATATCTTTCCATCTTTACCTGCAATAAAGGCAATGCCTTTCTCAGCCAGGGTGCAGTTAGTCTGCTCATGTAACTCAAGTTCTGAAAACAGTTCATCTAATTTAATTTTTGAAAGGTCCCTTGAAACCTTGTATGCATCTTCCATAGATGCTCACAAGGTGTTTCTTGGGAAAGCATTAAGAGCGTACCTTATCAGGTCACAGTTTTCTACCTTGTGACCGATGGTGTGTAGTCTGTTCATTAACTCCTGAATTCTGGCGTGGAGTTGAGCTGCTGTTTCATTGTCGTTCATCTTGATCGTGTACAGCTTGTTCAGGAGGAGATCTCTCTTGCTGATTCGAGTATCTGAAGTCCCTTCGTGCAGCTCGATCAGCTTACCCCACAGCTCCTTTGCACTGTTGAATGGTCCTACCCGATTCGACTCCTCCTTGGTTAGGCCGCATTGAAGAGTCTGGGTCGCTTTAGCATCAGCTTCAATTTTTCTTTTTAGAGCGGTATCTCATTCAGTGTACGACTGTGGCACTCCTTCAGCATTCTTTGGAATATCTAGTCACAACTGGATGATTATCCACATGTCCACCTGAGTTTTCAGGTGGACCTCCATCCGACTTTTCCAGTAGGAGAAGTCCTCCCCACTGAAAAGTGGTGGCCTGGCTGTGCTGAATCCTTCTTGCATGACCATTTTATCTGAAAAATAAGAGTAAAAGAAAAAATATCCCAAGACTTGGTCTTGGATTAGTAGTGCGGGAAGAAAAAAAATATTTATCGAAGGGTGTTGCACCAACCTCGATTAACAAAAAAAATTTCGAACAACAAAAAAATTTAAAAAGATTTCGTAAAAATACGAAAAATTCTCAAACTGGTGGTTGCACCAATTTTGAGCTTCCCCGCTCTGATACCACTTGTTGGATCGAGAGAATACGATAGAGGGGGGGGGGTGAATATCGTAAAACATTTCGGATTCGAGATTAAGAGAATTAGCAGCGGAAATTTAAAACACAACGCAACGAACTCAAGCGATTTACTTGGTTCGGAGTCGCGGTCGGCTCCTACTCTAAGGCCCACAGTCGTTGACCGTTTACTGCGGGCAATTCTATATGTGCGCAAAAAGGTTTACAGACAGATATTACAATTGAAGTACAGTAAACTTAAAAAGTCAGCTCTTTGTTATCGACGCCCGGTGTGGATTGTATTTTGGAGCAGAGGGACGTCGTCGGCGCTTGTATCTCGAATTGGAAGGTTTCCGGGGCAGAGTGCTTGAGTAGAAGAGCGTATTGGCATTTGAAGAAGTGATACTGAAGCCTCAGGGGTCGAGCCCCTTTTATAGCAGGTCTAGGGGCGCCCGGGACGTTGGGGGCGCCCTCCACGTGTTCTCTGATCCGTAACTCTCTCGGTCAGCTCTAATCCCTCAAAATCGGGATCGAGCTTTGACGGGGGCGCCCGGGAAGCAGGGGGCGCCCGGGTTGACTCAGTCTGCTGGCTTCTCGCTGGCTTGAACCTTATCTGCCTCGTTGGCTTGGACCCAGGGCGCCCGGAGCATCCAGGCGTCCCGGGCGCCCTCCACGTGTCCTCTGATCCGTATCTCTCTCGGTCAGCTCTAATCCCTCAAAATCGGGATCGAGCTTTGACGGGGGCGCCCGGGAAGCAGGGGGCGCCCGGGTTGACTCAGTCTGCTGGCTTCTCGCTGGCTTGAACCTTATCTGCCTCGTTGGCTTGGACCCAGGGCGCCCGGAGCATCCGGGGCACCCGGGAGCATGGGGGCGCCCTCCCCAGTGTGCTTCTGAAGCATTACTTGCTTAGCTTGACTTGCCTTCACCTTGGGGGCGCCCGGGACACTGGGGGCGCCCTACTCAGCTGTTGTCTCTCCCCTTTGAGGCGTTCTGAGCTGCAGAAACTCATTCCTTTGGTCCTGCATCCAGGGTTAGTCGAAAACAACACAAAGCAATCAAGTATTAGGTTTATACAGCCTTAGCTGTCTTGGTTCTGACTTTGGGTCTCTAAAATGGAGCCCTAGGTCGAGCCGACGCCTACTGTTCCCTCCACGGGGAACGCATCCTCACCTACTCCTCTCAGGAGAGTTTACCTTTTGCCAACCGGCTCCTCTGGTTGGACTTTTGCCCGATGCACCTGACCAGGTCTTCGTGGCCACCTTCCGAGCAGGTCTTCGGTGCCCAGCTCCTTGCCAGGGCTTCTTGCCCAGTCCTCGGCCAAGACTTCATGCCCACCTTCCGAGCAGGTCTTCGGTGCCCAGCTCCTTGCCAGGGCTTCGTGCCCAGTCCTCGACCAGGACTTCGTGCCTAGTGTACCTAGGTCTTCTTTTCCTGTACACTTAGTGAACATGTTAGATCAACATAACATCTTAACTTTTGAACCCTTTGCCATTATCAAAATCCAGGTTCAACTTAGGTGCTACCTGCACCAACAGAATTTGCACCCAAAGACCCTTAGGTAATGTAGGTTTGGAAGTCTATGGTAGTATAATTCATAGGGAGTTTTAATATGTCGTTTGTTCATTAGGACCCTATTTTGGATATAGCAAGCCGTACTAATTGCTTCTGCCCAAAATTGGTTAGCTAGGTTGAATTCATTGAGCATAGTCCTAGCGGCTTCCTGTAGGGTTCTATTTTTCCGTTCGACTATCCCATTTTGCTGGGGGGTTCTAGGACACGAAAATTCGTGTATGTACCCATTTATTCTACAAAATTCTTCGAATCTTTAATTCTCAAACTCTCCCCCGTGATCACTCCTAACTCTTTTGATTTTGGTATCGTTTTTATTTTCAATTATCTTACAAAAATCAATAAACAGGTTTAGGGTTTCATCCTTAGTCTTTAGGAACATTACCCAAGTAAACCTAGAGTAATCATCTATAATTACTAAGCAGTACCGGTTTCCGCTTAGTGACTTGGCCCCATGTGAATCAAATAGGTCAAGGTGCAGGAGCTCAAGCATAGTTTGAGTTAGATCTGATTGAATTTGTTTGTGATTAGACCTGGTTTATTTACCTTATTTGCATGATTCACATATCAAGTTTCCTGGTTCTTAATTTTTGGTATTCCTTTAATTAGACCATATTGAGTGATTTTTGAAATTAATCTTAGATTAGTGTGATCTAATCTCCTATGCCAGAGGTTTGATTCTTCTAACTGAGTTAAGAAGCATTTAGGTACTAAGGGTTGGTTTATAGAGTAAACGTTATTTTTTCTAGTGCCTTTAAGCATGACTTCTGAGTCTTGAAGATTTCTAATCAGGCAGTCAGAGTTGGTAAAGGTAACTACATAGCCAGTATCACATAATTGACTTATACTAAGCAAGTTAAACTTAAAATTCTCAACCAAGAGTACCTTTTTAATTACAAAATCAGATTTGAGTTCAATGTTACCTGACCCAATGACTCTGAGTGTAGCATTGTTGCCAAATGCTACTGAGCCTAGGTTCTTGAACTTGAGTTTGGTGAATTTCAATTTGTCCCCAGTCATGTGTTTGGAGCATCCGCTATCCAACATCCATTGGTCCAAATCTTTATGTTCCAACACATAAAGAATTTGTGATTTGGATCCAATTAGAATTAAGGATAGCTTAAATTGATTTTCACAACCTAGTATGTCTCACCCAATCTATAGTTATCAATCATGTTAACCTTATGGGTTTTGTGATACAGTTTTTAATAGAAGTAAGAAATTTATTTTGAAAAACCATGGCTAATTTTGAAAAGTTAATTTTTTTTAAAACAATTAATTATGCTTTAAGTTTATTTTTGAAAAGATGGTTGAATCTAAGATTAATTGAAATCTGTGTTAGATTCAAATCTGACAATAGTAACATGAATTTGGTTTTCAATATTCGACTTCCAGGTCTTGGCGAGGCACTAGGCCTTCTTTGGCCGTAGCCTTATTGGATCATCAACCCTTTCCTTGACAAAGCCTTTTATTAAAAATCCATCTTCAAGTTACTCCTTGAAAGATTTTGGTCCAACTAGTTTGGGTCTTGGATCGGTAGCTTCGGCTAGTTCCGCCAAATATTGCTTCCCTAACGTACTATCATCACACCTCCACCCAATACTATGTTGTTTAAATTTCAGTTAACCATTTTAGTCCTTAATCTAACCAATTCTAGGTCTAAGCATGGTAATTTGCAAAAATAAATAAACAAGCAATCATGCAATTTTAAAATAACAAAAGAATTTATCTAACTATAAAGATTGTTTTTAAGTTGGCTCCCCCTGGACTAAAGCCACGGTAATGATTAGGCAAGATATGAATCTTGTCATTGGGGATCCAATACTGGTTTGGTCCAGCTTGGTTGTTCAGGCAAAGTTTGGGTACCCATGCCTGAACTTTGGGTCAAGATTGGTTCAATACAGCATAGTATGACCTTTGTCTAGACTTGGTTCGATACCCTAACCTGGATCGATTTGAACTGACTTCTGTTTTCCAAGGATCATGTCAAGACCCTTGGAACCCGAAGTGAATCATTCCAAAGCTGCTCTAAGATCCTTGACTTGAGTTTTCAAGGAAGAGTTCTCTTTCTCAAGCTTTTCAACTTGAGCAAAGGTTCCTTCTTGAACCTTCTCAGTCAAAGATCTAGAGTCAGCTCCCTCTTTCAGGAGTTTTACTTCCTGTCGGAGGGACTCGACTCGGATTTTGGCTTTCGCCAATGTACTAGATAGGTAAGCAATTAATTCTTCTAATTCAACTTTAGAATAACCACTTACAGTTATTTTGTCGTCCTCCGAAATTGTGAGCTTTCCATCGTCCGGTTCCGATTCTGATCCGGTGTCGATCTCTTCCGAAGCAGTCAAGGTGAGCAGGTTCGATTGTGGGGCCTCTTCTTCTTCTTCTGAGGAAGACTCTGTTGGTGCAGAATGCACCAAAGTCAAACCTGTGTTTTGATAATGGCAACAGAGGTCAAAAGTTAAGTCTTACTTGTGTTTCTAACAAGTTACTCTAGTGTGCAGAGATAAAGTCCTAGCGAAGGACTGCTAGGCAACTGGCGAAGGACTGCCAGTAGCAAAGCCCTAGCAAAGGACTGCTAGGCAACTGGCGAAGGACTGCCAGTAGCAAAGCCCTAGCGAAGGACTGCTAGGCAACTGGCGAAGGACTGCCAGTAGCAAAACCCTAGCGAAGGACTGCTAGGCAACTGGCGAAGGACAGCCAGTATCCAAGCCCTAGCGAAGGACTGCTAGGCAACTGGCGAAGGACTGCCAGTATCCAAGACCTGACAAAGGACCGTCAGGCAAAAGTCCAACCAAAGGAGCGGCTGGCATCAGGTACATTCTCTCGAGAGGAGTAGGTGAGGACGCGTTCCCCGTCGAGGGAACAGTAGGCGTCGGTTCGACCTAGGGCTCCATTTTGGAGACCAAAGTCAGAACCAAGACAGCTAAGGCTGTATAAATAAATATTTTATTGTTGCATTGTGTTTTGGACTAACCCTGGATGCAGGACCGAAGGAACGTGTGTCTGCAGCTCAGAAAGCCTCAAAGGAGAGAGGCAATGGCTGAGTAGGGTGCCCGGAGTGTCCCGGGCGCCCCCAAGGTGCATACAAAACAAGTCAAAGAAAAAAGGGTTTGAACAGCTGCTGGGCGGGGCGCCCCCGTGCTCCCGGGCGCCCCCGCTGCTCCCGGGCGCCCCCAGCGTCCCGGGCGCCCCCATGCGCATGCCTCGAACCAGAAGCCATCGAAGCCAAGCAGATAACGCTTGACCCGGTCAATCCGGGCGCCCCGAGCGCTCCGGGCGCCCCGAGCGCTCCGGGCGCCCGAGCGCTCCGGGCGCCCCGGTCAAAGCGGATCCAGAGGATAGACGCTGACCGAGACCTTTGCGGATCAAAGGCCACGTGGGGGGCGCCCCCGACGTCCCGGGCGCCCCCTGTCCCTATATAAAGGGCCCTCGACCAAGGCTTCCCAAAATCAATTCTTTCAACGCCTCAAGGCTCTTCTACGCTCGTGCCTTGCTCCGGAAACACTCCAACTCGAGCCGACGACGTCCCGCTGCCCCGAAAAAGTCAATACACTCCGGACGTCGGTAATGAAGAGTGCAATTCTTTATTATTATTTTCGTGCATTTACTTTGTAACCAAATTCTGTAACTATTATTGCGCTTCATATAGAATTGCCCAAAGTAAACGGTCAATGACCGTGGGCCTTGGAGTAGGAGTCGACACAGGCTCCGAACCAAGTAAAATCGAGTGTGTCTCTGTGTTGTGTTTATTTTTACTTCCGCTGTGCAATTGCTCTTTACGAAATTCCGAACGATTTCCGATATTCACCCCCCCTCTATCGGTTTTCTCGATCCAACAAGTGGTATCAGAGCGGGGAAGTTCAAACTTGGTGCAACCACCAGTTTGAAAATTTTTTTTCGGATTTTCTTTATTTCTTATTCTCATTCGAATTTTTTTAAAATTTTTTTATTATTCTTCTTATCCTGCACTACTAATCCAAGACCAAGTCTTGGGACATTTTCTTGTTAGTTTTCTTTTACAGATCAAATGGCCATGCAAGAGGGATTAGCACCGCCAGACCTCCACTCTTCAGTGGAGAAGACTTTTCCTACTGGAAAAGTCGTATGGAGGTCCACCTGAAAACTCAGGTGGACATGTGGATCATTATCCAGTCCGGTCTGGAGATCCCCAGAAACGCCGAAGGACTTCCTCAAAGCTACTCTGAATGGGACAACACCCTAAAACGCAAGATAGAAGCCGACGCAAAAGCGACTCAGACGCTTCAATGCGGATTGACGAAAGAGGAGCTGAATCGCGTGGGCCCCTTCAACAGTGCGAAAGAGCTCTGGGCAAAACTGATCGAGCTACACGAAGGGACATCAGATACTCGAATCAGTAAGAGGGATCTACTACTGAACAAACTCTACACCATCAAGATGGCCGACAACGAAACAGCAGCCCAGCTCCACGCACGAATCCAAGAGTTAATGAACGGTCTTCACACAATAGGTCACAAGGTTGAAAACCGTGACTTAATAAGGAATGCCTTAAACGCGTTCCCTAGAAACACCTTGTGGGCATCTATGGTAGATGCATACAAGGTCTCAAGGGATCTTTCAAAAATAAAATTAGATGAATTATTTTCTGAACTAGAACTGCACGAACAAACTAATACCAATATGGTCGAGAAAGGTATTGCTTTCGTTGCAGGTAAAACTCTAAGGACAACGAAGAAGAAGCCTGAACCTGAACCAGAGTCTAACTCAGACTCAGAAGATGAAGAAGGAGATCAAACGAAGCTGGTCCGACTAGCCCGAAGCTACTACAAGGAGCTGAAGAACCGAACCAACAAACGGAAAATCAGCCGAAGAAAGGACGAACCAGCTGAACCCGCAAGTGATAAAAACAAGCCCAACGTAACCTGCTACGAGTGCAAGAAAAAGGGCCACTACAAGACAGAATGCCCAAACTTAAAGGAAGTCAAAAAGACAAGAAGAAAGAAGGCGCTCCAAGCACCCCAATCAAACCTACTAGCTCTGACCACCTCAGAAAAAGTCGAGACTGAGTCCGAATCAGAACAGGACGACGGCGAGCTGACATTTACAGAAGATGGCGAAATTAAGGTAACTGGTTTTAATAGATGTCAATTAACTGAATTAATTTCATTTCTTTCTCGAGATTTGGCAAAAGCCAAACTCCGAGTCGAATCCCTCCGACAGGAAGTAAAACTCCTGAAAGAGGGAGCTGACTCTAAACCCTTAACCGAGAAGGTTCAGGAAGGAACTCCTACTCAAGTTGAAAAACTTGAAAAGGAGAACTCCTCCCTGAAAACTCAGGTTACAGGATCTTAGATCAGCTTTAGAACGATTTACATCTGGTTCAAGAGTCTTGACATGATCCTTGGAAAACAGAAATCAGTTCTAATCGATCCGGACTGGGCTATAGAACAAATCCCGACAAAGATCTTACCTTGCTGTACTGAATCAGTCCAGAGGTAAAATTCAGGCATGGGTACCTAAACTATGCCTGAACAAACCACTGGATCAAATCAGTATTGGATCCCCAAGGACAAGATTCACATCTTGCCTAACCATCACCGTGGCTTTAGTCCAGGGGGAGCCAAACTGAAAACAATATTCATTATTAGATAAATAATTTTAATTCTTGATTGCAATTGCTTGTTTGATTGTTTATTTAATTTCTGCAATTTACCATGCTTAGATTTAGGAATGGTTAGCTAAGGACTAAACAAACTTAACTGAAACTTGACAACATAGTATTGGGTGGAGGTGAAATGATAGTACGTTAGGGAAACCAACTCTAATAAGATCAAGTTCACTTGGTCTCTTTAGACTGGCGGAACTAGCCGAAGCTACCGATCCAAAACCCAAACTAGTTAGACCAGAAATTTTTCAAAGAATAATTTTGAAAATGCAATTTCATTAAAAGGCTTTGTCAAGGAAAGGGTGGATGATCCCATAAGGCTATGGCCAAAGAAGGCCTAGTGCCTCGCCAAGACGTGGAAGCCAATTTTTGAAATTCAAATTCAAATTAATTTTTGTCAAATTCGAATCTAACACAAAATTTCAGTTATTTGTAGATTTAAACATCTTTTCAAGAATTTAATTGTTTTCAAAATTAATCAAAATTTTTAAAATAATCTTAACTATCAAAACCTGTCTCACGAAACCTATAAGGTTAACGTGATTGAAAACCCTAGATTTGGGTGAGACAGACTAGGCAGTGAAACTCAATTTAAGCTATTCCTGATTCTAATTGGATCCAAATCAAGAAAATTCTTTATGCGTAGGAACATAAAGATTTGGACCAATGGATGTTGGATAGCGGTTGCTCCAGACACATGACTGGAGATAAATTGAAGTTCACTAAGCTCAAACTCAAAAACCTAGGCTCAGTGGCATTTGGCAATAATGCTACACTTAAGGTAATTGGGTCAGGTAATATTGAGCTTAAATCTGATTTCATTATTAAGAAAGTTCTATTGGTTGAAAACTTTAATTTTAACTTGCTTAGCATAAGTCAGTTATGTGATTCTGGTTATATAGTTACTTTCAACAATTCCAACTGCCTGATTAGAAATGAACAAGACTCAGAAATCATACTTAAGGGCACTAGGAAAAATAATGTTTACACTATAAATCTTCCCCTTGTACCCAAATGTATGTTAACACAATTAGAACAATCAAACCTCTGGCATAGGAGATTAGGTCATACCAATCTAAGAACTATTTCAAAAATTACCCAACTTGGCTTAATCAAAGGTATTCCCAAAATTAAAAATAATAAAAACCTAAAATGTGACTCATGTAATCAAGGTAAACAAACCAAATCCAATCACAAACTAACCCAATCTGATTTAACTCAAACTACACTTGAGCTCCTACACCTTGACCTGTTTGATTCACATGGAGCCAAGTCACTAAGCGGGAACCGATACTGCTTAGTAATAGTTGATGATTACTCTAGGTTTACCTGGGTTAGATTTCTAAAATCCAAAGATGAAACCCTAAACTTATTTAATAAATTCTGTAAACTAATTGAAAATCAAAACGACACTAAAATTAAAAGACTTAGGAGTGATCACGGGGGAGAATTTGAAAATCAACGATTCGAGGAATTCTGTAAGGTAAATGGGTACTTACATGAATTTTCATGTCCTAGAACCCCCCAACAAAATGGGATAGTTGAGCAAAGGAATAGAACATTACAAGAAGCCGCTAGGGCTATGCTCAACGAATTTAATCTAGCAAACTAATTTTGGGCAGAAGCAATTAGTACGGCTTGTTATATCCAAAATAGGGTTTTAATTAACAAGTGACACAACAAAACCCCCTATGAACTGTACTACCATAGACTCCCAAACCTACACTACCTAAGGGTCTTTGGATGCAAAGTCCATATCCTAAACACCAAAGACTATTTAGGAAAATTTCAGTCCAAGTCAAACCCAGGTATCTTCCTAGGATACTCAACCACAAGTAGAGTGTATAGAGTTTATAACAAACAAACGAAGAAAATTGAAGAAACAACAAACTTAATTTTTGATGAAGAAATCAACTCAACATCTAATAATCCAGACTTAACCTCATCAAACTCTGACCAAGAAAATAATGAACAAACTATTGAACCCTTAGTTGAACCCTTAAACGAATTAACCATTGAACCAATTAATGAATCAACTGAACCAAGTATCGAACCAACAAATGAACCAGCCCAAGGAGTCGAATCAAATAGTGAACCAAACCGACCAGCCGGACCTGAGGCTGAACCAAGCTCTAGAAGAACCAAGAAACCCAGACTCAGTCACCCAACCGATCAAATTGTGGGTGATCCAACTCTAGGAGTCAGGACTAGATCCTCCTATAGAAACCTTAGTCAAATAGCTATGATATCGAAAATAGAACCCAAAACTGTAGATGAAGCCCTACCTAACCCTGACTGGATCATAGCTATGCAAGAAGAATTAGCCCAATTTGAGAGGAACCAAGTCTGGGAACTAGTGCCTAAACCTGAAGGCAAATCCATCATAGATACTAAGTGGGTCTTTAGGAATAAGTTGAATGATCAAGGAGAAATAGTCAGAAATAAAGCCCGCTTAGTAGCAAAGGGTTTCAGCCAAGTAGAAGGATTAGACTATGATGAAACATATGCCCCAGTAGCTAGACTTGAGTCCATTAGAATGTTGTTAGCCTTTGCATCCCATAAAGGATTTAAATTATATCAAATGGATGTAAAGTCAGCCTTTTTAAATGGATTTATTAAAGAAGAAGTTTATGTAGGACAACCCCCAGGGTTTGAGGACCTAGACAAACCTAACTACGTTTACAAACTAACTAAAGCACTATATGGGTTAAAACAAGCACCTAGGGCTTGGTATGAACGATTATCAACTTACTTAACTTCTAAAGAATTTAAACAAGGCCAAATTGACTCAACTTTATTTATTAAAACCCTAGGAAAAGATATATTTGTTGCCCAAATTTACGTAGATGACATAATCTTTGGATCCACCAACACCAACTTCCTAAAAGAATTTGTCAAGATAATGGAAGAAGAATTTGAAATGAGCTTAGTTGGTGAGCTTACCTTTTTCCTAGGCTTACAAATTAAACAAACTAGGGATGGTAACTACGTTCATCAATTCAAATATGCTAAAGAGTTAATAAAGAAATTTAAAATGGATAACTCTAAAAGCATAAGTACCCCCATGGCCACTAATGTACAAATAGATAGTGACCCTGATGGTAAACCAGTGGACCTTAAACTCTATAGGAGTATGATAGGTAGCCTACTGTACCTTACAGCCATCAGACCTGATATCCTCTTTGCTGTAGGGATGTGTGCTAGATACCAAACCTGTGCTAAGGAAACGCACTTAGCAGCCCTAAAAAGAATTCTAAGATATGTAAAGGGAACCCTAAATGTAGGGATTTGGTATCCTAGGACCTCAACTTTTGATTTAACAGGATACACAGATTCTGACTATGCAGGCTGTAAATTAGATAGAAAGAGCACAAGTGGAAGCTGCCAACTGTTAGGTCAGAGTCTAGTTAGTTGGTGCAGCAGAAAACAACACTGTGTAGCTCTATCCACAACTGAAGCTGAGTATGTGGCCTTAGGAGAGTGTGTTGTTCAACTTTTATGGATGATGCACACACTTAAGGACCTTCAACTCAACTACACCCAAACCCAAGTATTTATTGACAATATAAGTTCAATTAATTTAACTAAGAACCCAATCCAACACTCCAGAACCAAACATATAGAAGTCAAACATCATTTTGTAAGAGACCATGTAACCAGGGGTGAAATAGTACTTAAGTATATTGACTCTAAATCCAACCTAGCTGATATATTCACAAAACCCTTACCTGAATCTGAGTTCAGCTCACTAAGAAGGCAGTTAGGATTGTGCTCTGTAGAATAGATTAATGTTTTTTTTGAATTTGAAAAACTGTTTTACTTAATTTCAAAATCAGTTTTCATTTTCGACTTAGTTTTATTTATATTTCAAAACTACCCCCTTCAAAAATTAGGGCTTTTTCGAAAATGGACTTAGCCTAGGCCCTAACCCTAGAACTGCATGCACCTATAGACTTAGAAGCCAGCATCTCACAAGCACCTTAGGGTATTTTTTGAGTGATAACCTAGAAAGGGTTGAGATGCTTAGGTCTTTGCCTTAATTCAAGATGCTTTAAGTCAGTGCATCTGCAGTAATTGGGGCACTAAATACAACTTATACAGCAATCAAGTTAAGTGTCAAGTTTAGAAAATCTAACTTGAACAAAAACACTTAATTTGACTAACCCTAGCAAAAACTACTGTTTATAACAGTTAGTAAGTAGCTAATTGGGTTAGACAGGTCCCTATAGAGAAAATTGAATGATTGTGGTTTAAGTCTAATTATGATTTGGTTCAGTACAGCAAAATCTTACTTATTTCCATTATTTCTGCTATATTTATTTGTTTTGATATATGGCAAAGGGGGAGAGATAGGAAAGGAGAGAGTAAAATTAATTTTCTTTATCAAAATTTAATTTTCTTAACTCTATCCTTTATTCAAAAAGTATTCAAAAGTTTTTTCTTTATTCAAAACTTTTTTGAAAAATACTTAAGCTTTCAAAATTTTGCTAAGTATTCAAGCCTTTCAAATTTTTAAAGCTTTCAAAATTTTGCTAAGTATTCAAGCCTTTCAAATTTTTACTTAAGCTTTCAAATTTTTGCTAAGTATTCAAGTCTTCCAAAATTTTTACTTAAGCTTTCAAAATTTTGCTAAATACTCAAGCCATTCAAAATTTTATAACTTAAGCTTGTCAAAAGTTTTAAACTTTTATAATGTACCTTAAGCTTAAGTTTCTCAAAACTGGTTAAGTACAATGTTATTAAGTATTTAAGTTTTCCAAAAGTACTGTATTAAGTTTTCAAAATTATTAAGTACTTAAGTTTTTTTTTAATCATCCTACTAAAGTACTTAAGCTAACACTTTCAAAACTTTTGAGTACCTTGAAACTTAAAGCCTCAAACTTTTTAAGTACTCAAAAATCTTGTTTCAAAAATCTTCCTATATATTTTTAAGTTAAGATTCCTAAGTACCTAAAACTTATGTTTTCAAAGTACAAGTAAAGTTTTTTAACCCCACGAATTTTTGAAAAATCTAGGAGGAGATTCCTTCCAGGGGGAGGGAACAAAGTTTAACATTTTTTTCATGCTTGCTTAAACTTAACTTTTTGAACTAAGGTTGCCATAAATCAAAAAGGGGGAGATTGTTGGTGCAGAATGCACCAAAGTCAAACCTGTGTTTTGATAATGGCAACAGAGGTCAAAAGTTAAGTCTTACTTGTGTTTCTAACAAGTTACTCTAGTGTGCAGAGATAAAGTCCTAGCGAAGGACTACTAGGCAATTGGCGAAGGACTGCCAGTAGCAAAGCCCTAGCAAAGGACTGCTAGGCAACTGGCGAAGGACTGCCAGTAGCAAAACCCTAGCGAAGGACTGCTAGGCAACTGGCGAAGGACTGCCAGTAGCAAAACCCTAGCGAAGGACTGCTAGGCAACTGGCGAAGGACAGCCAGTATCCAAGCCCTAGCGAAGGACTGCTAGGCAACTGGCGAAGGACTGCCAGTATCTAAGACCTGTCAAAGGACCGTCAGGCAAAAGTCCAACCAAAGGAGCGGCTGGCATCAGGTACATTCTCCCGAGAGGAGTAGGTGAGGACGCGTTCCCCGTCGAGGGAACAGTAGGCGTAGGTTCGACCTAGGGCTCCATTTTGGAGACCAAAGTCAGAACCAAGACAGCTAAGGCTGTATAAATAAATATTTTATTGTTGCATTGTGTTTTGGACTAACCCTGGATACAGGATCGAAGGAACGTGTGTCTGCAGCTCAGAAAGCCTCAAAGGAGAGAGGCAATGGCTGAGTAGGGCGCCCGGAGTGTCCCGGGCGCCCCCAAGGTGCATACAAAACAAGTCAAAGAAAAAAGGGTTCGAACAGCTGCTGGGCGGGGCGCCCCCGTGCTCCCGGGCGCCCCCGCTGCTCCCGGGCGCCCCCAGCGTCCCGGGCGCCCCCATGCGCATGCCTTGAACCAGAAGCCATCGAAGCCAAGCAGATAACGCTTTACCCGGTCAATCCGGGCGCCCCAAGCGCTCCGGGCGCCCCGGGCGCCCCGGTCAAAGTGGATCCAGAGGATAGACGCTGACCGAGACCGTTCCGGATCAAAGGCCACGTGGGGGGCGCCCTCGACGTCCCGGGCGCCCCCTGGCCCTATATAAAGGGCCCTCTACCAAGGCTTCCCAAAATCAATTCTTTCAACGCCTCAAAGCTCTTCTACGCTCGTGCCTTGCTCCGGAAACACTCCAACTCGAGCCGACGACGTCCCGCTGCCCCGAAAAAGTCAATACACTCCGGATCTCGATAACGAAGAGTGCAATTCTTTATTATTATTTTCGTGCACTTACTTTGTAACCAAATTCTGTAACTATTATTGCGTGTCATATAGAATTGCCCAAAGTAAACGGTCAACGACCGTGGGCCTTGGAGTAGGAGTCGACACAGGCTCCGAACCAAGTAAAATCGACTGTGTCTCTGTGTTGTGTTTATTTTTACTTCCGCTGTGCAATTGCTTTTTACGAAATTCCGAACGATTTCCGATATTCACCCCCCCTCTATCAGTTTTCTCGATCCAACAGACTCGTCCCACATGGCTTGAAGGGCCTTCTTCCTTCGTGTCTTCTTGGCTTCTTTCAGATTAGGGCACTCCGATTAGTAGTGTCCCTTCTTGTTGCATTCGTACATTAGGCAATACTATAATCGCGTAAAACAGTTTACAAGTTGAGTACAAGAATATTGCAAGAAATGAAAACTAGTTACACTTTTCGTTACCGACGCCCAATGTGGATCGTATTTCGGAGCAGAGGGACGTCGTGGGCGCTGGTATCTTGAAGTCAGAGTTTGCCGGGGTGTAGCGCTTGAACGAAAAGCTTTGGAGCGTTAGAAAGCTGTGTTTTTGAAGCCTTGGGGTCAAGCCCCTTTTATAGTACTCTATCGGGCGCCTGATGGGTTGGGGGCACCTGACACGTGCCCTTCTATCCGGGAATCCTTATCCGCGGGCTCGGTTAGGGCTTATCCACTCCACTTGGGTGCTTGAGCTGATTGGGGTGCCCGTGACCTCACGGGCGCCTGATCCGCCTTGGTTTAGTGGCTTCGCATCTATGATTTGGGATTTTCCTTCACTCTTGTCGCCCGTATCCTTACGGGCGCCTGACTTCATTCGGGCGCCTAGGCCCAGTGAAGAACCTGTTGGAATTTTAGGGGGGGTGAATATAGCCAGACACCCGCTTATTGCAATTTTAGGTTTTCTCTGCAGTTGGATTAGTAGCACAGCGGAAGCAAAAACAGAGTTGCAGAAACTAAAACCTAAACTAAGTACAAACACAAAATGCTAACAAAGAGGATTTACAAGGTTCGGGGATAACTTGCCCCTACTCCTTGGCGTGCCCGTAAGGTGGGCGATCCCTTGATCGTCGGCAGATCAAGCCCCGAAAAATCCAGATAAAATGCAACCTCCTTCTCGGTGGAGTAACCTCTCCACAGCGTTTCAAGATGGATCAAGTATTAAGTACAGGAAACACAAGAAGGAACTTACTGAGCACTTAGAACCACAAGAACACATGCAAACTTCTCACCGAGCTCCACCCAGCGCAGATCTCACGCAAGAACTCCCTTCTTCGTGTCTTCTCGCTGATGGACTCGCCAAGCTTCTTGTTTCTCTTCCATGTGCTCAAGTAACACAAGGTTGCTTCAAGGATCACAGTTGCTTGCTCAAGATGATGGAACAGAGTTGTCGCAAGAGCACAATGTGGAGAACTTCGTATCTAAGACTTGTTTGCCACCAAGCGCTTAAGTCTCAGCTCACTGATCGCCAGGGCACCACCTCACTACAGCCTCCAGCTGCTCACCTGCAACAGTCAGCTACCACTGAGCTCTCTTGGACTCCCTGAGCTTCCCTCAGCCAAGCCCCAGTCAGCAGCTCCAGCAGTGTCAGCATCCGTTGCAACCTGAGATGGAAAACAGACAAATCTTCTCCAAGGAAAGACTCCCATTGACTCTCCTTGAGTGTTCCATTCCTGTCACCTGCACACTTGATCAGATCATTAGCACAACAAATCAAGCAGAGAATCAAGTATCAGAGATTAAGAGCAGAGGAATCATATGTGTTCAGACGTGATCAGAGCGTCTGATAGTGCATTTTGAATTAAAGTAATCGGTCACCGGACCGATCCAGGGCTTGTGGATCGGTCACCGGACCGATCCACAGCTTTGCTGGGACTCCCAGCTTTCGAGGCCACACGGGCCTGATTGGTCACTAGACCAATCAGGCTATGACCTGATCGGTCACCAGACCAATCAGGCTATGACCTGATCGGTCACCAGACCAATCAGGCTATGACCTGATCGGTCACCAGACCGATCAGGCTATGACCTGATCGGTCGCCAGACCGATCAGGCTATGACCTGATCGGTCGCCAGACCGATCAGGCTATGACCTGATCGGTCACAAGACCGATCAGAAAGCTCCCCGACCGATCCGGCTCCAGCCTGATCAGTGATAGTGAGAACTCCGCGACAATTGATCGTGCACCAGAATGATCTGAACAGTGATCCAGATCAGTCACCTGACCGATCAGGAGCCAAGCAGTAAGGTTTCCAAAACCCACTGTATGCTCCCTGATCGACCACCAGACCGATCAGGAGCCAAGCAGTGAGTAAACTGTCTGCTCCCTGATCGATCACCGGACCGATCAGGAGCCGAGCAGTAAGGGGAACCAAACTCACTGTATGCTCCCTGATCAGTCACCAGACCGATCAGGAGTAGAGCAGTGAGTGAACTGCATACTCCCTGATCAGTCACCAGACCGATCAGTCATCGCTGGATCGGTCACCCGACCGATCCACGAGGGAACACCATGCCAACTTCCCTGATCGATCACCAGACCGATCCAGGCAAGGCCAAATACACTCCAAGTCATGAGAACAAGCCTCCAACCCTTCTCTGACTCGTGCCATGCCCAGTCTCACTAACCGGGACTTCAACCTAGCCCTCCAAGCTAGGACCTGACCCTCCAAGTTAGGATTTCATCCAACCTAGCCCTCCAAGCCAGGATTTCATCAACCTAGCCCTCCAGGCTAGGACCTGACCCTCCAAGCCAGGACTTTTCCACACCTAATCCTCCAGGTTAGGACTTTTCATACCTAGCCCTCCAAGCTAGGACTTTTCACACCTAACCCTCTAGGTTAGGACTTTTCCATACCTAGCCCTCCAAGCTAGGACCTAACCCTCCAGGTTAGGACTTTTCACACCTAACCCTCCAGGTTAGGACTTTTCCACACCTAGCCCTCCAAGCTAGGACTTTTCACACCTAACCCTCCAGGTTAGGACTTTTCCATACCTAGCCCTCCAAGCTAGGATTTCAATCACTCCGTGCCTAATCCCCGATCAGGACTTAATCATAATCATCTTATCAACCTAAACTAAAATCGGTGTCAACACCAAAACAACAATCAGGGTCAGACTACATCAATAGAACCTTCACTTGCAGGTGATCAGTCCTTCGACCCTGCAACTAAGGTTAGTCCCAAAAACATAGTAAATAATAATTACAGCCGTAGCTGTCTTGGTTCTGACTTCGGGTCTCCCAAATGGAACCCTAGGTCGAATCGACGCCTACTGTTCCCTCGACGGGGAACGCGTCCTCACCTACTCCTCTCAGGAGAGTTTACCTTTTGCCAACCGGCTCCTCCGGTTAGACATTTACCCGATCCACCTGACCAGGTCTTCGTGCCCAACTTTCGGTCAGGTCTTCAGTGCCCAGCCCTTGGCCAGGACTTCATGCCCAGTCCTCGACCAGGACTTCTTTGTCCGATTTTCGGTCAGGTCTTCATGCCCAGTCCTTGACCAGGACTTCTTTGCCCAGCCCTTTGCCAGGACTTCTTGCCTAGTGTACCTAGGGCTTCTTCTTGCACACTCAGTGAACATGTTAGACAACAATAACATCTTAACTTCTGAACCCTTTGCCATTATCAAAACCCAGGTTTGACTTAGGTGCTGCCTGCACCAACAGGGTTCAGTTAACGTAGAAGCTAAAGTTAACATTATTTACCGGATAGAAGTTGTAGCCACGTTAGTGTTGGAGTAATCTATGGTCCGGAGTGACCATGTATTTTGATATTTGGAAAAAGGGTTTACGTTAGGTTTACCCTTGTATTTGATATGTGTATGTGAGTGTGCAGGATTGTAGGATACACATAGGCTTAGCTGGACAACTTCGGGTCCGGTGAAGGATGGCATGAGGAGACAAGTCGTGGGCTTGTATGCATCCAAGGGACTGTGGACAAAGCAGGAACGATGAGCTGAGGGAAGCGCACTTCGAGGCATATGGGAAGGTTGGAATGAGGATGAGCCGCATGCTCTTATGCATCCGAGGGACAAGAGCCAAAGTTGAAGAAGGCTTGAAGGCAACAGGTCGAGGCTGCTAGGTGAAGAGTCAGCTGAGTCGTGAGGGCCCGAGTGCTGAGTGAATTATACTCGGGAAGGGAAATCCTAGGTTTAGAGTTTGGGCAGTCGACTAATGCTTCGATCAGTCAACTGGTAGTTGGCACCAAAAGATCAGTCGACTGATCTTCTATGCAGTCGACTGGTGTCGGCTGGGTATTTGAACGTTGGCCTGTAATGTTCGAATTCGGTTGGAACCAGTCGACTGGTGTTGGCACCAGTCGATTGGTAACGGTTAGTTCAGCCATGAGCTGTATTTAAGGGAGCTCGGTTTGGATAGCTAGGGTTGACAAAATTGACTTTGGTTAAAGGCCAATTAGTAGTCTAAGTGCTCAGGAGTGTGTTGCGGGTTGTGGCGAGGTTTCTCCACCCACAAGGAGCTATACGAGCTAGTTGGAGGTCTTCTGAGGACTCATTCATCGACGGATCGAGATCGTCCACCTTTACGGACTATCATGGAGTAGGAGCTTTATCTCTAACCCACGTAAACGGTTTGTGTTAGCATTGTTACTATTTATAGTTTATATTTCCGCTTGCGTTTGCTAACACGTGTAAGAAGAAAACCTGTGTTCAATGACAGCTTGGTACTAAAGACCTGGCGAAGGACAGCCAGGCACCTGGCGAAGGACTGCTGGGCAAAAAGTCCAACTGGAGGAGCTGGTTGGCATCAGGTAAATTCTCACGAGAGGAGTAGGTGAGGACGCGTTCCCCATCGAGGGAACAGTAGGCATCGGTTCGACCTAGGGCTCCATTTTGGAGACCCAAAGTCAGAACCAAGACAGCTAAGGCTGTATAAAACTAACATATTATTGCTCTATGGTATTTTGGACTAACCCTGGATGCAGGACCGAAGGAATGAGTGTCTGCAGCTCAGAGAGCCTCAAAGGAGTGAGGCAGAAGCTGAGTAGGGCGCCCGGAGTGTCTCGGGTGCCCCCAAGGTGAATTCAAAAGGAGTTGAGCAAATGTAAGCTTCGACAGCTCAAAGGCGGGGCGCCCCCGTGCTCCCGGGCGCCCCCAAGGTGAATTCAAAAGGAGTTGAGCAAATGTAAGCTTCGACAGCTCAAAGGCGGGGCGCCCCGGATGGTCCGGGCGCCCCGAGCTCAAGCTAACGAAGCGGATAAGAGGCAAGCCGCGAGAAGCCAATGGATACGAGTCAACCCGGGCGCCCCCAACGACCCGGGCGCCCCCGTCAAAGTCTGATCTTGAGTTTGAAGGGATCAGAGCTGACCGAGAGGAGTTCGGATCAGATGACACGTGGGGGGGGGGCACCCCCGACGTTTCGAGCGCCCCCAGGGGCTATAAAAAGGCCTCGACCCCAAGGCTTCAGAACAACAATTCTCCCAACGGATTCACGCTCTTCTACTCCAGCGCTCTATCCCGGAAACCTCCCGACTCAAGATACAAGCGCCGACGACGTCCCTCTGCTTCGAAAATACGACCTACTCCGGACGTCAATAACTAAGAGCGGATTTGTTTTAAAGTTTACTGTACTGATATTGTAATCTATCTCTGTAAACTTTTGCGCATATAGAATTGCCCGCAGTAAACGGTCAACAACCGTGGGTCTTGGAGTAGGAGCCGACCGCGACTCCGAACCAAGTAAAATCTTGGTGTTCTCGTGTGTTTTATTTTTAATTATTTCCGCTGCTAATTCTCTTTTACGAATCCGAACATTTTACGATATTCACCCCGCCTCTATCGTTTCTCTCGATCCAACAAGTGGTATCAGAGCGGGGAGGCTCAAATTTGGTGTAACCACCAATTTGGGAGTTTTTCGGATTTACGAAATTTTTTTATTTCTTCTCTTTTTTTTAATCAACACCACTCGATCTTCTACGCCTTTTTCAATTTTGAATTTTCGTTTTTTCACCATAAGTTAGAATTGTTAAAACGATCAATTTTTGAAAATTTTTCATAAAATTTTTATTATTATTATTTTAATATTTTTTCTCGGAATTCGTGCTACCCTAATTCGAGCAAAGTATTTTAAAACATTGACTTCTTACTTTTTCATCATTAAACAGAATTGATAAAGCCAACAATTTCAAAAAATCTATCATAAATTTTTTTTATTATTTTATTATTATTTTGTCTTGAAATTCGTGTAATTTTTTCTTTCTCCCGCACTACTAATCCAAGACCAAGTCTTGGTACATTTTTTTGTTATTTTGTTTGTGTGCAAGGTTTATATTAAATGGCCAACCAAGGTTTATATTAAGTGGAACAGTGTGACGGACCCAAAATAGACTGTCACGAATGTGGGTCTCAAATTTAAATATGAATAATGCTGGAAACCCTTTTTGCAATCAAAATATGAAAACGTAGAAAAGGGGGCTACAGGTCGTATTTTTCTCGGAGCTAGTTGTCGTGTTTGATTCGAGCTTGTATTTATGTGTCGTTGATGTTTTTGGGTTTCAATTCAAATTTGGGTTTTTAGTTGCAATTAAGAGATGAAATCGCAATGGAGAAGTAAAGAACCTTACTAATGCACTAAACAAGAAGTTGGCACTAAAAGACTCAACTAATGGTAGACTGAATCAAACAAAGTACTTAACCAATTCGGAAAACAAAGCTAAATTCGAATGCAAACAAAGGACTAAGCAAACAGATAAATGCAGTTTCGAAAATGAATAAGCTTAACACAAGTGATAGCCTACGAAATTCAGAAAGGAGACACCAAACAAACTCAAACTAACTACAAGACTTGGAGGCTAACAAATGCAACAAAATTCGGAAATGGCTGAATGCAATACCAGTTGTATTCAAATGTTATTCTACACCAGCAGACAAGTAAAAAAACTGATGCAATCAATGCTCAAATCAGCTTGGCACGCAAGTGAACCTATGTGCCAAAACTGAACCCTTTGTGCCAAAACCAATTCTAACAACTCAGAAATGCAATGACTACGAAAGAGACTAATTTAAAGCTCAAAAGTACACCGTAATTTCACTCAACTTGACACAAACCCATGCCGAGACTGATCTTGACACATGCATGCAGAATTTCAACAACTCAGCTCACAAATCTGCAGAATTTCAGAAACAAATCTGCAGAATTCTCATAGCATGTATCGAGCAGATTTTTCAACTACGAACTGATTGCAAATCAACCAGCAGCTAAAGTGAAACAATTAGATGTGAAACAACAAATCAAATACAGACTTCTCAAGCAATTCGAATTGCAGAAGCTGTAATTGGATTCACAGAAATGAAATCTGATTGAAGGCAGAAATCAGAACAGGAATTGCAAGATTTGAAACCGAATGGGAAACTAATCCAAACTAAGCAACTGAGATCGAAATTACCAAACTAATATAAGAAACGATTCAGCAACAAACTAAACTAGCTAATATGATAATGCAGAAATTAAAGGACTGATACGCAGAGTTGAAATGCTGAAGGAGAATTCTGATACGCAGCTATAGAAATTAACGCAAGCAATTAAACACTAAATGAACTGAAATTAAATACTATTGTTCACTAAACAAGCTCCTAAACTACTTAACTTAAAGATTGAAAACCTAATTAAGCTAAACAATTCAGAAAACAAACCTAACAGCTGATATAACTGCAAATTCAGAACAGAATTCGTGCAGAAATTAAACTACAGCTAAAACACAATGAAACTTAATTATCTAAGCTACTCCTCAACCCTTCTCCAACTCAAGAGCTCCTTGGTCGTCAATCAAGGGAGAACCTCGGACCCGCAAGCTCAACAAATCAGTGGAAGAACTTTCTCTGCTACCGAATCAAATCAGCCCCTGCTCAAGCCGAAATCTGCTTCCAATTTCTTCAAACTCGCTGTGGTGGCTTGCGATTGTGATTAGGGAATGATCCGAACCTTCCAAGGAACCCCTCTGGACAGCTCGAATGCAGTGGCGATGGTGCACAGCTGAGCTCGCTGAAATCGGATAACAAAGCTGCTGAAACCTCACGCAGCCTTGCTATTGAGCAAAATCCAATCCGAAAACCTCACAGAGAACTCTCTCCATTGACCTAGCTCTTGCTCTAGTGAAGGATTGAGTGATCATGCCTTCGATTGGATGAAAACTTGAAGAAACGAAGAAGAAAACGGATGAGCTTACTGTTGCAGCGAAGATGCGATGAAGAGGAAGCTGCGCAAAAATTTCCTTAAGTAATTAACATTGGACGACTCAGATTGAATTGAGGAAATCCAACGGCTGATCTTGCTCTGATTTGAGCAAAACTTTGATGATGATGATCTGGGGTCAGGATCTGCCTTGTGGTAGCTCGGATCCTCCAGATGTGCAACGGATGGTCCAGATCAACCCAATCTTTGAATGGACGATCTAGAGCCCTCCGAGCTTGATCCAACGGTTGATTTAGCTCTGATTGGAATGAAACCCTCAGATCTTGATCAGAGTGCTTGATCAACCCTAACACTAGCTCGGATTGCTTCAGATAGTCCCGGATGACTCAGATCTAGCCGCTTTTGAATCGGACGGCCCGGATTAATCGTAAGCTTGGTAATTCGATCTGGTTCCACTTCCGACTCAAGTTTGACCCAGTATGCCCTAGGTCCATGAACCTTTCATTCCTACAAAAATAGATCCAAAATTTAGTGGCCAATTAATCCAAATATGTGTAAATTTGTAATTAAGTCCAAAATAAGAGAAAGTTCTAAAACCTAGGGTAATTTCACAATTAAGCAATAAAAACATAGGTCAAACATGGATTTTAGCAATTAAAATAATCAATAAAATGGTATCTATCAACTCCCCCACACTTGAGCTTGAGCGTCTCGCGAAACCACTAAGTATGTATCCCTTAGGTTTTGTAAAGCATAATTAGAAGCAATTGAAAAGAAATTACCTAAGGTTGTCAATTCTCAAAAATCTAAGCTCTATGGATTAGTATCTTGTCCTTAAATCAACAACTTAGCCTTTTCATCCATCATGAGTCATTGAGATGAATTCAACTCACTAGCCTTTCAAGGAAAATTTTGGTGGCTCTCTCCTTAAGTTCTAAGTTGATGATGAAAGTGGAGCTCACTCAAACACACATGCTTCTTGCACTACCATAGGCTTACTTATTATCTAATCTCCACCATTAGTCATGATTAGGATCAACATCTACAAAAACAAATAAAAACATAGAAAAAGGTAAAGTGTGGAATAAAACCCAAGGAAATAGAAAATTGATGGAGTGGAAGACTTGATTGCTCAAAGATGTTTCCAATGTGCTTTGCCCCATCTGTCAGTCCTCTAGTGATATCAAAAGTGTGATGGAGTAAAACTATGACATTGCCCTTAAAGAATTTGAGAAAAAAATCCTCACTAGTCCTTTTGTGCCAATTTTGCCATTTGCGTGCCAATTTCTTCCTTCTCTTTTCTCCTGATTTTTTTTCTTTATCTGTAATAAGGTCAAATATGTAATGGAGCAAGGTTTTGATTCGGATAAGAGAACTTCAATGATTCTATAGTGCCAAGTTTTCAATTTCATGCCACCTTTGCTTTTGCTCTCTTTTTTTTTTCTTTCAAACTGCTTTTCTTCTCTTTTTGTTTCCTGCTCTTAATCTTCTAATGGAGCCTTCCAGATCTTGCAAAACTCTAATTTCTTCATATCAGTTGGCATCTAGGAGTAGTGGAGCACTTTAACTGTTTCACTCTAAAAATTCTGCTAAACAAATTGAATTTCAGCCAACTTCCTTCCATTCTCTGCTCTGCAATTATTTCAAATTTTTTTTCTTGCATTTTCCTGCATCAGATTCTAGCTCCATGGCTTCAATCTCAAACCTTGCAAACTCCTGCATTCTTCTGGTTGGCAGTTAGCAATCATATAGAGATGGAAGGGTTGATCCCAGCTGTTTTGCATTCAGCCCACTGCATCCTTCTTTCTTTATCTGTTTCTTGATCTGAAAAAATCCAATCAACCACATTTCTTTCTCCTTTGATCAACAGTGGATGTGCCTAACAATTTCAGATATTCCTATACCTACTGCCTTGATTTATAGCCTCAAAAACTCAATTAGGTTGCAAGTTGGTACAAACTGCCTTCATAGCATTTCCATTGGTTTTCCTCCTTTCATAACTGAATTTCCAGCTTAAGTATCAACTTGCTGCTCTCCAAAACCTCTTGGGCTTCGAGTGGGTTTGTTTTGAGTCCTTTTTAGCATCCTTTGTAGCAGCCACATTAGTTTCAACTCAATTCATTTGCACTTCCATTTCTGCACTGCACAGATTTTTGTTTCTCTTTTTTTTTTTCTCTCAATGGCACAGATTTTTCCATTGCTTCAGATGTATACAACTTCAATTGTGTTCAGCTATGCTTCCTTATCAGAACTAACTTCCAATCACACTGCCGTGAGCATTCAAATGGACTGATCAGCACATTTGGCACAAAGAAATGGCAACTCCAAGTTCTCATTGCAGATTTTCTTCTTCTTTGTTCTTTACTGATTTTTTTCTTTAGGCCAGCTGCTTGTTCAGTCACTATGTACTTGAATTCTGATCAGAGTCAACTTCAACTCAGCCTTGCCATGAGCTTCCAATGAATAGCTACTCTCTTTGGCACAAACATTTCAGAATTTTCTCTCTTTTTTTTTTCTTTTTGCAGTTGCTTTTGTTCCAAATTTTTTTTCTCTGTATTTTCCTTCTTCTGATTTCAGCAGCTACTCGGCTTCAATACCAACTTCATTAGCTCTTCAATTCAGATTGTCTTCAGCTGGAGATCAGATTCCAGCACTCGGCAGTAATTTTCAATGCAATGCTATTCAGATTTTCAGCTGCACAAACTATTTTAAGTATCAGATTTAGATAAACATTCTGCATTGATTTAGATAATTCCAGCTTAAACTCAGTCTCTACAAGATGTTGCTGATCTTGGCCTCCTAAAATTCTAACTTTACAGTTTTTGATCCAACCCCTTTTTGATCCAAGTTAACTCCACAAAAATTTTCCTTTCCTTTGGCACAGATTTTTTTCTTTTTCATTTGTGTGCCATTTCCTTTCTTCATTGCAAATTTTTCTCTCTTTTTTTTTCGTATGGGTCTTCAAAGAATGATGAGAATGATGAGAATTCTAAATGCCTCAATTGCCTCCATACTCAACCACTCCTCCTTAGAATTCAACTCACTCAAATTGTAATTGTTTCCATCCCTCCATTAACAAAAATTTTTCTTTTTGACTCAAAATGCCTTCATGATACAAAACTTTTCCAAAACAATAATCACTCCCCCACACTTAAATCTTTGTCCGTCTCGGGCAAAGTAGCATCAAGAAAACATCCCAAGCAAACAAATCCCTAGAAATATGGGGTTAAGAGTAGGAAAATAGAAAGGAAAATTGAAAAGAGTATGTATCAAGTATGATCATTGCTAAGAATAACATGGAAAAGGGAAACAATTTGATTAGCCTTCATAGATGTGATCCAATCATTGAAATATGGTTTTGAAAGAACCTAACCAAGTTTTAGAGTACAATAACATATGTGTATCACAAAAGTAAGGCTAATTCTCACTAGGTAAAAATAATTCATCTCAAATTCTCAATTAAAAATCTAAAGCAAAATAGTACTCAAGTATCCAAGAATTCATCCATGAGCTCAAACCTTAAGTTTTGACAACCAAATTTAATTTATTTTCAAAAGACTCTAAAATGACATGAAGATAACCTAGAGGGATATATTTATTCACTAAGAGCAAAAGTGCTAAAAGACATAACATGGTATTTACAAAGTCTATTTATTCATGTTATGTATCCTAAGAATTTATTATCAACTACTTACTCCAAAAAGAGAAAGAATTTATTCCTAGAACCATGAAAATGATATGTACAATGAAATGTAAATGTAGAGAAAGTGAACCCCCCTTAAGTTGGGTAGATAGCGTCCTCAATATACACATCCTCCACCTTTAGCTCCTTTAGATCTTCAAAATACTTTTTGAGCCGGTGGCCATTAACTTTCCACACAAATCCATTAGCTTCGTCCCTAATTTCAACAACTCCATAGGGAAAAATGTCAGTTATAATAAATGGACCTTCCCACCTTGACCTCAACTTACCTCTTATCAATTTGAGCCTTGATTTATACAATAAAACCTTCTCGCCAATTTGGAAGTCCTTTTTCACAATGTGCTTGTCATGGAAGTTCTTGGTCTTCTCCTTGTAAATCCTTGAATTTTCAAATGCTTCCAACCGAATTTCTTCAAGTTCTTGAAGTTGCAATTTTCTTTCTTCTCCCGCCTTGGTAGCATCGAAATTGCAAGCTTTCACCACCCAATATGCCTTGTGCTCTATTTCCACGGGGAGGTGACAAGCCTTACCATAAACCAAGCGGTAGGGTGACATGCCAATCGGTGTCTTGTATGCTGTTATGTAGGCCCAGAGTGCGTCATTTAACCTCTTGCTCCAGTCTTTTCTAGTGGGCTCAACTGTCTTCTCTAGAATGGATTTTATCTCTCTGTTGGAAATCTCAGTCTGTCCATTTGTTTGGGGATGATAGGATGTAGAGATTTTATGTACCACCCCATATTTGCTCACCAGTGCCTTCATGTGTTTGTTGCAGAAATGAGATCCTTGGTCACTAATTATTGCTCTTGGAATTCCAAACCTGCAGAAAATGTGTGACCTAACAAAACTACAAACAACAGAAGAATCATCAGTCTTGGAGGGAATGGTCTCCACCCATTTCGAAACATAATCCACAGCAAGTAAAATATACAGATAACCATAAGATGCAGGAAAAGGTCCCATAAAATCTATCCCCCAAACATCAAAAATCTAACAATAAAGTATAGCATGCTGGGGAATCTCATGTCTCACTCCTATGTTCCCAGTTCGCTGACATCTATCACAATTTTTATAAAAAACATGTGAATCATGAAAAAGGGTGGGCCAGTATAATCCACACTCTAGTACTTTCCTGGCAGTCCTCTGGGGTCCAAAATGCCCCCCACAAGCTGATGAATGACAAAATGTCAGGACAGAAGAAAACTCATAATCGGGTATGTATCTCCTAATTATTTGGTCATTATAAAATTTTCACAAATAAGGATCATCCCACGCATAAAACTTTGCATCACTTTTTAATTTATCTTTTTGAGCTTTAGAAAATTGAGTGGGAAATACATGTGCAACAAGAAAGTTAACTAGGTCTGCATACCACGGTGTCTCACCATGCACTGAAATCAAGTGCTCATCTCTGAAATCATCATCAATGGTGGTAGGAGATCCATCTCCTTCAAGTCTGCTCAAATGATCTGCAACTAAGTTCTCTTTTCCACTTCTATCTTTGATCTCCAGGTCGAATTCTTGGAGTAGGAGCATCCATCTGATCAATCTAGGTTTTGCATCAGGCTTTTTCAACAAATATTTGAGAGCTGCATGATCAAAAAAAATAATCACATGTGAGCATAATAAATAAGATCTGAATCTATCTAAAGCAAAGACAATGGCAAGAAGCTCCTTTTCAGTCGTGGTGTAGTTGGCTTGGGCGGCATCTAGGGTTTTGGAGGCGTAGCTAATGACATGTGGTGCTCCATCAACCCTCTGTGCTAGAACAGCTCCCACTGCAAAATTAGAAGCATCACACATTAATTCAAATGGTAGAGTCCAGTCAGGTGATGTAATAATAGGAGCTGAGGTAAGAGCCTCCCTGAGTCTATGAAAAGCTTCCTTGCATTTTTCATCAAAGTGAAACTCAACATCTTTCTGCAAAAGTCGTGTCAAGGGTCGAGCAATCAAGCTGAAATCTCTAATAAATCTGCGGTAAAATCCTGCATGTCCAAGAAAAGCACGAACATCCCGTACGCATACGGGGTAAGATAAAGAAGAAATAATACTGATTTTAGCAGGATCTACCTCAATACCTTTCCGAGAGACTATGTGTCCAAGTACAATCCCGTGCTCTACCATAAAGTGGCATTTCTCAAAATTAAGAACAAGGTTAGTTTCAATGCAACGATGTAAAACCCTAGACAAGTTATTTAAGCATGAATCAAAAGACATGCCATAAACTGAAAAATCATCCATGAATACCTCCATACAGTCCTCTAGCAACTCACCGAATATACTCACCATGCATCTCTGAAATGTACCGGGTGCGTTGCAGAGTCCGAAGGGCATACGTCTGTAGGTAGAAGTACCAAAGGGGCAAGTGAAAGTGGTCTTCTCCTGGTCCTCTAGATCTATGCAAATCTGAAAATAGCCTGAAAATCCATCCAAAAAACAATAGTGCGACTTCCCTGCCAGTCTCTCAAGCATCTGATCAATGAAGGGTAAAGGGAAGTGATCTTTCCTTGTGACCTTGTTGAGCTTCCTGTAATCAATACAGACTCTCCAGGAATTCTTAACTCTGGTGGGCACTAATTCATTGCTTCATCCGCCACCACGGTCACTCCAGATTTCTTGGGCACCACGTGAATAGGACTAACCCACTGACTGTCAGAAATAGGGTAAATGATACCTGCCTGTAGAATCGAGTCACCTCTTTCTTTACAACATCCAAAATAAGTGGGTTGAGTCTCCTTTGTGGTTGCCTCACAGGTTTGACATTATCTTCCAAAAATATCATGTGCATGCAGATAGCTGGGCTGATACCTGGTATATCTGATAAAGTCCACCCAATCGCCTTCTTGTAGTGCCTCAGGACTTGCAGTAATTTTTCTTCTTGTTCTGACTCCAAATGCTGTGCAATAATCACAGGGAAAGTCTGCTCCTCTCCTAGATATGCATACTTCAAATGGCCTGGTAATGGCTTCAGTTCACTCTGGTCTTCTTCAGTAGAAATAAGTGATCCTTGGGGCTCTGTGCAATCCCCTACACTTTGAATATCAAGAAAAATAGGTGATCCTTGGGGCTCTGTGCAATCCCCTACACCTAGAAAAACCTCTCCAGCTGGAAATGCATCTGAAATGTCTTTTAAAAAACCCTCAGTCTCAGCAGTCAGTACTCTCTCAGCCTCCTCTAAATCAATAGCTCCTCCAGAAATCCCTCAGCCTCTAACTCTGTCTGCGCCAGCTCCTCAAGAATGTCCATGCTCATGATGGAGTGGTCCTCTCTCGGATGCTTCATAGCATCAAAAAGGCTAAACTGAACAACCGTGTCTCCAATCTCCATAGAAAGTGTACCGGTATATACATCAATCTTGGTTCTAGCAGTCTTCAGGAAAGGTCTGCCTAAGATAAGTGGAGAACGGTGTGCTAAATAATCTCCCTCCATATCCAAAATATAAAAGTCTGCAGGAAATATTAGCTCCTTTACCTTCACCAAAACATCTTCAATCATACTTGCTGGGTGGGTCTGACTCCTGTCTGCTAGCTGTATCACCACACCAGTGGGCTGTAAAGGGCCTATGCCGAGCATCTGAAATACTGACCTGGGCATCACATTTATGGAAGCTCCTAAATCAAGCATAGCATCATGGAATATGGTGCTCCCTATCTCACAAGAAACAGTGAATACCCCTGGGTCTTCACACTTCTGAGGAATAGTGTGGATAAGTGTCGAGATATTCTTCCCAAATCTGACCAACTCATTTTCCTTAAGTTTCTTTTTGTGAACACAATGGTCTTTCAAAAACTTAGCATACTTTGGAATTTGCTTGATCATGGTCAACAAAGGTACATTGATCTCTACCTTACTGAAAAGTTCCACTAATTCATTGAATTCCTTAGCCTTCTCCTCCTCCACTTGCTTTTTGGCATGTGTTCTCTGCTGTGGAAAGGGTAAGGGAACCCTAAAATCATCTTCTTTGGCCGGAGGTAGAGAGGCTGAAATTTTGGTTGTTGTTCCCTGCGAAGTGGCTGCTGTCCCTTGCCTCTTGGCACTGATTTCTTCTCTGTTTTCCACCAAATTTGGAGGGTTACTTGAGGAAGGGGTTGGGAACGGGCTAGGGGTGGAATCAGCTGAATTTGAAGTCATTTCATGGCTGTTTTGGGCCGGAATTGAAGTTGCTGTCCAGTTTTCTGAAAAATCTGCTCTTGGACTATTTGGAGATGATGTAACCTTCCCACTCCTCAATGTAATAGCGCTCACATTTCCTTTAGGATTAGGAACAGTTTGGGAAGGGAGTTGACTTAATCCTTGAGCTTGGCTTTGATTAATTCCACTAGCCAATTGACCCATTTGCCTCTCAATGTTTTGATTGTGTTGTTGTTGTTGTTGTTGCCAAGCTTGTTGTTGTTGTTGCCAGGCTTGTTGTTGTTGTTGTGTTTGTACAACTTGTTGTAGCATCTCCATCATTTGTTGTGGCCGCGCATTTCCTCCACTTGAGCTCCCATAGCCTCCTTGGTTAGCATAGCTCCTTGACTGACCTTGAAATGAGGAAGTAGTCGGCTGAAATGGTTGAGCTTGCTGTATCTGAAAACATGGCTGTTGGGGCTGTTGATAGGGCTGTTGATAGGGCTGAACAGTCTGCTTGGAACCTTGCTGGGAATTGTAACCTTTAAAGTTCTGATTTTGAAGTGAAAAATTCTGTGGCGAGGGCTGAAAATTCTGACTTTGAAACCCTTGATTGTAGGGCTGTGAAATCTGGTTATAGGGCTGGGAAGGTTGAAAATTTTGTTGGTTTTGAGTTTGGAAAGTTGGAAATGATTGAAAACCTTGCTGCCCTTGATGATATTGCTGGAATTGAGGTTCGAATTGCTGAAATTGTTGCTAAAATTGTTGGGAATTAGGCTGAAAATTCTGGTTCGATGGCTGAAAAACTTGCTGATTATTCTGAGTTTGCTGGGGCTGCTGGAGATTCTGTAGAGGCTGCAGTGAGGGCTGCGGTTGAGGGTCTTGTTGGCAGAAAGCATTCCCGTACCTCAAATTTGGATTATTCCTCCAACCGGGGTTATAAGTAGAGGAATAAGGATTATTTCTTGCTTGAAATTGTCCTCTCACTAATGCTGCTACTGTCTCGTCCTGTTGGAGGGTGGGACATGAATCTGAGGTGTGCTCTTGACTAGAGCAAATGCCACACACACTCATCACTTGATTAGATTGTGGAGGTACTGAAGATTTGAGCCTTGATTTGCATTATTAACCTTCAATTCCTTAATAAGTGATGTGATCTCTGCCAATGAATTCCTTATCTCTTTCTGATCAGTAGGAACTACCTGAACTTCACCCACTCCTCTGGTGGTCAAGGCTCTGCTTCCAAATTGTTGGGAATTCTCAGCCATATTAGAAATTAGCTCCCTAGCTTGCATTGGCGTTTTGTTCACTAGGGCCCCTCCAGCTGCAGCATCTATCATAACTCTGTCCATCTGCAGTAATCCCTCATAAAAGTATTGAATCAAAAGTTGCTCACTGATCTGATGCTGGGGGCAACTTGAACACAACTTGTTGAATCTCTCCCAGTAGTCATATAGTGTCTCACCCACCACTTGCTGAATCCCACAGATACTTTTTCTGATTATAGCTGTTCTGGAGGCTGGGAAATATTTTTCCAAAAATGCTTTCTTCATAGCGATCCAACTAGACACATGCCCTGTAGGTAGATAATAAAACCAGTCTTTTGCTGCTCCTGTCAGTGTGAAGGGGAAAGCTCTCAGCTTGATATCTTCTTCAGAAATGCCCTGAGGCTTCATAGTAGAGCATACAACATGGAATTCGTGCAGGTGTCTGTTTGGATCCTCTCCAGTTAATCCCTGAAACTTGGGCAGCAAATTGATGAGTCCAGATCTGAGCTCAAAATCTCCCGCCAGCTCTGGATAAGCTATGCTGGAGTACTGAAATGCAGCATCTGGTGCTGCGAGCTCCTTCATAGTTCTTTGGTGATCTGCCATGTTACTCCCTGAGTGAGTGAAAATAGTCTGAATAGGAGGGATATCTGTAGTCTCAGAAAGAATGCCCTGGCTCCTCCTGGCTCTGAAAGTCCTCTCAATCTCAGGGTCGAATTCTTCTAAATCACCACCTGAAGACCTGGTCATAAAACAAAACAAATCGCAGTAAAAGTGGATAAGAGATAAAACAAATAAAATCAAATCAACAGATATAGCAATAAGCACAGAAATAAATCAAGAAAGATATGAAATAAGTGCACAAGCAAAAATCAAACAAATCAACTAGTTGCGTCCCCGGCAACGGCGCCAAAAATTTGACGGACCCAAAATAGACTGTCACGAATGTGGGTCTCAAATTTAAATATGAATAATGCTGGAAACCCTTTTTGCAATCAAAATATGAAAACGTAGAAAAGGGGCCACAGGTCGTATTTTTCTCGGAGCTAGTTGTCGTGTTTGATTCGAGCTTGTATTTATGTGTCGTTGTGTTTTTGGGTTTCAATTAAATTGGGTTTTTGGTTGCAATTAGAGATGAAATCGCAATGGAGAAGTAAAGAACCTTACTAATGCACTAAACAAGAAGTTGGCACTAAAGGACTCAACTAATGGTAGACCGAATCAAACAAAGTACTTAACCAATTCGGAAAACAAAGCTAAATTCGAATGCAAACAAAGGACTAAGCAAACAGATAAATGCAGTTTCGAAAATGAATAAGCTTAACACAAGTGATAGCCTACGAAATTCAGAAAGGAGACACCAAACAAACTCAAACTAACTACAAGACTTGGAGGCCAACAAATGCAACAAAATTCGGAAATGGCTGAATGCAATACCAGTTGTATTCAAATGTTATTCTACACCAGCAGACAAGTAAAAAAACTGATGCAATCAATGCTCAAATCAGCTTGGCACGCAAGTGAACCTATGTGCCAAAACTGAACCCTTTGTGCCAAAACCAATTCTAACAACTCAGAAAGAGACTAATTTCAAGCTCAAAAGTACACCGTAATTTCACTCAACTTGACACAAACCCATGCCGAGACTGATCTTGACACATGCATGCAGAATTTCAACAACTCAGCTCACAAATCTGCAGAATTTCAGAAACAAATCTGCAGAATTCTCATAGCATGTATCGAGCAGATTTTTCAGCTACGAACTGATTGCAAATCAACCAGCAGCTAAAGTGAAACAATTAGATGTGAAACAACAAATCAAATACAGACTTCTCAAGCAATTCGAATTGCAGAAGCTGTAATTGGATTCACAGAAATGAAATCTGATTGAAGGCAGAAATCAGAACAGGAATTGCAAGATTTGAAACCGAATGGGAAACTAATCCAAACTAAGCAACTGAGATCGAAATTACCAAACTAATATAAGAAACGATTCAGCAACAAACTAAACTAGCTAATATGATAATGCAGAAATTAAAGGACTGATATGCAGAGTTGAAATGCAGAAGGAGAATTCTGATACACAACTACAGAAATTAACGCAAGCAATTAAACACTAAATGAACTGAAATTAAATACTATTGTTCACTAAACAAGCTCCTAAACTACTTAACTTAAAGATTGAAAACCTAATTAAGCTAAACAATTCAGAAAACAAACCTAACAGCTGATATAACTGCAAATTCAGAACAGAATTCGTGCAGAAATTAAACTACAGCTAAAACACAATGAAACTTAATTATCTAAGCTACTCCTCAACCCTTCTCCAACTCAAGATCTCCTTGGTCGTCAATCAAGGGAGAACCTCGGACCCGCAAGCTCAACAAATCAGTGGAAGAACTTTCTCTGCTACCGAATCAAATCAGCCCCTGCTCAAGCCGAAATCTGCTTCCAATTTCTTCAAACTCGCTGTGGTGGCTTGCGATTGTGATTAGGGAATGATCCGAACCTTCCAAGGAACCCCTCTGGACAGCTCGAATGCAGTGGCGATGGTGCACAGCTGAGCTCGCTGAAATCGGATAACAAAGCTGCTGAAACCTCACGCAGCCTTGCTATTGAGCAAAATCCAATCCGAAAACCTCACAGAGAACTCTCTCCATTGACCTAGCTCTTGCTCTAGTGAAGGATTGAGTGATCATGCCTTCGATTGGATGAAAACTTGAAGAAACGAAGAAGAAAACGGATGAAGCTACTGTTGCGGCGAAGACGCGATGAAGAGGAAGCTGCGCAAAAATTTCCTTATGTAATTAACATTGGACGACTCAGATTGAATTGAGGAAATCCAACGGCTGATCTTGCTCTGATTTGAGCCAAACTTTGATGATGATGATCTGGGTCAGGATCTGCCTCGTGGTAGCTCGGATCCTCCAGATGTGCAACGGATGGTCCAGATCAACCCAATCTTTGAATGGACGATCTAGAGCCCTCCGAGCTTGATCCAACGGTTGATTTAGCTCTGATTGGAATGAAACCCTCAGATCTTGATCAGAGTGCTTGATCAACCCTAACCCTAGCTCGGATTGCTTCAGATAGTCCCGGATGGCTCAGATCTAGCCGCTTTTGAATCGGACGGCCCGGATTAATCGTAAGCTTGATAATTCGATCCGGTTCCACTTCCGACTCAAGTTTCACCCAGTATGCCCTAGGTCCATGAACCTTTCATGCCTACAAAAATAGATCCAAAATTTAGTGGCCAATTAATCCAAATATGTGTAAATTTGCAATTAAGTCCAAAATAAGAGAAAGTTCTAAAACCTAGGGTAATTTCACAATTAAGCAATAAAAACATAGGTCAAACATGGATTTTAGCAATTAAAATAATCAATAAAATGGTATCTATCATGCACGTCCACCGCTATTCTCCGGCGAGAACTTCAATGTTTGGAGAAGTTAAATGGAGTCCCTTCTGAAAGCCCACATGGACCTATGGCTGATCATCCAAATGAGATTCTCTTTTCCCATAGAAGATGAGTTATCAATCGAGTGGGATAAATTGGATGAACGAACTCTCAACCAAATCGAGACCGATGCAAGGGCAACTGCAATTCTACAATGTGGCCTAACCAAGGAGCAACTCGAGCTAGTAGGTCCATGCAGATGTGCTAGAGAAATCTGGGAAAAATTGGTTAACCTTCATCAAGAGATCTCAGATGAAGAAGATGATCAGGTAAATTATCTTGCCCTTTCGGTTCAAGCACAAACAGCCGAGTCAGAGTCTGAACCCGAATCCAAAATCGAACCAGAATTAGACGACGAATTGACTGAGACGATAACCGATTTTGAATTCTTTTCAAATTTAGAATTAAATAATCAAACAGATACTATAATGGTCGAGGAAGGTGTAAATTTTATTACAGGGAAAACTCCTAAAGAACCACCAAAGAAGGAGCTTCAACCAGTACCCGAGTCCGACTCAGACACAGAATCAGTAGATGAGTCTAGATCCGAGGCGGCAAGAATAAAGGGGGAGATTCCCAATAAGGAATCAAAAGGTAAAAGTACAAATTCAGATTTTAAAAATCATGTAATTTGTTACACATGCAGGGAGAGAGGACACTACCAAAGTGAGTGTCCTACTCGTAAGATTCAAACGACACCACCGATGGCGACAAAGGAACCAGTTCCAAAAGCACGAAGGGACAAAAGTCGCATCCAATGCTTCAAGTGCCAGGAGTTCGGGCATTACCAAAGTGAATGCACAAATAAAAGAGCTACCAAGAATGCCGGACAAACAATCGACAAAGGTAAATTTACAGTATTTGAAAATCCATTATTTACCTTGAATAATGTGATTGATTCATGTAAATTAATTAAGGCAAATTTTAGAAAATTGAAACAAGAAAATGAAACCCTAAAACATAAGGTCAATATGTTAGAAAATTTAATTCATAATCTTGCTGACTTCGAAAATTCGGAGTATTACTCCAATTGTGACCTCACATAGATAATTGTTTGCTTAAATTGTGTGTTTCTTTTTATTTTTAGTTTTTTTTTTCTTAGAATTAGGATTGGTTAGGTTAAGGACTGAACCAACTTAACTGAAATTTGAACAACATAGTATTGGGTGGCGGTGAGATGATAGTACGTTAGGGAAGCCTTTTCTAATAAGGTCAAGTATACACTACTTGGTCTCTTTAGACTGGTGAAACTAGCCGAAGCTACCGATCCAAGACCCAAACTAGTTAGACCAAAATTTAACAAAAAGTAATTTTGAAGATGAAATTTCACTAAAAGGCTTTGTCTAGGAAAGGGTTGATGATCCAATAAGGCTACAGCTAAAGAAGGCCTTGTGCCTCACCAAGACTTGGAAGCCAATTTTTGAAATTCAAATTCAATTTACTCTTTGTTAAATTCGAATCTAACACAAATTTTCAGTTAATTTTAGATTCAAATATCTCTTTTTAAAATAAATTTAAATTGGGTTTCAAAATTAATTTAACTTTTCAAAACTAATCATAATTTTTCAAAATAAAATCCTTACTTCTATCAAAACCTGTCTCACAAAAACCCATAAGGTTAACATGCTTGATCACGTAGAACTGGGTGAGACATCTAGGACCTTAAAGCATAATTCACTATCCTTCTAAATAAAACTCAAAGTGCTTTCAAAAGTTATTCAAAATTATCTCTAGTTAATTCGGTTTACTGTACCCTACTCTTTCAACTCTAACAGTTTCAAAATACTGAATTTCATGTTAAATATCATGATAGACTCATTCTAAATATAATCTAGGGCTTGTTTGATTTAGTTACTGATTGGTCAAACATAGTCAACTAAGTCAAACATGGTCAAAACAGTCAAACCTAGTCAATACTAAAGACCCTTCAAGCACTTAGATAAAGTCAAGACGAGTAGGATACAAGGGGAGTTTTTTTTTTCAAAAAATTTAGATTTATTCTCAAAAACCTTATGCTCTAAAATTTAGTATCATCTCAAAATAAGGTTTTCAAAAATTGGCTCAAAAACCTTGGTATATTACTATCTCTTTGAAGAACCATTATCATTTCAAAATTTTCTTCGGGGCTTATGCTTTAAAAATTATATTCATTTCAAGTTGTGTTTTCAAAAATTTATCTCCTTAAAAGTTATCATACTCAAAAGGTTATTCAAAATTATTCTTTTGATTTTAATAAACCCTAAAGACACAGAGGAATGTCTACTTCATGATCTACAAGGACTCCTAGGATGTGTCAAATTTAGGGGGAGTTTGAGTCAAAAGAAGAATTTCTGAAATGTTTTTTTTTGGAATTATTTGTTTTGAAGTTATTAGATAATTCTTATAATTTAAATCAAACCTTAAAACTCAGAGGAAGATCGCTTGTAGTCAACAAGTTTCCTAGGACTGGATCAAGTTTAGGGGGAGATCAAATTAAAAGAATTATTAAACATTTTCAAAATTAGATGTTTTCATGCACTGCACGTTTAAAATCTTTTTGAGAACTTAAATAATTCTTCTTTCAAAATACCATTATTTTATTTTTCAAAATTCTTATGGCTTATGAAATTATTTTTGAAATAATATTTACTTGGGTTGGAGAAGTTTCCAAGACACTTAGGAAAATGTCCTTGTAGTCAACAAGGTTTCATAGGATTGTGTCAGACTGGAAAAGAAACCTAGTCAAGTAAAATATTATGTTTTCAAAATGCATAATACTTTTCAAAAATTATTTATACTTTTCAAAGTCTAATAGCTTTCAAAAACAGTACTTAGACTTTCCAAAAAGGCTCAATCTGTTTTTTTTCAAAAGTACTTGCATATTTTTCGAAAATGCATATTTTTTCAAAAGTACTTCTATTTTTCAAAATATAATGTTTTCAAAAGGTACTAATACTTTTCTAAGGCAATAGTATTCTAAGTACGTAAATTTTCTAAAGATTTGCCTATAAATACAAAATCTTTTTTCAAAATTGCACAATACCTTTCAAAGTGAAGCTTTGTTGGTGCAATTTAATCTTTTTGCTAGGCTTTCAAGAGTTATACTTTTATGTTTTCAAAACTCATAGGCTCTGATACATAATTTTTTTTCTTAAGACTTCTTTCAAAATATATTTCTTTATTAATAAACAGCTAAGGAGAGAAAAAGCTCAAATTGTTCAAAATCAAAATGTTTTTCAAAAGCTTTCTCTTATTCAAAAGGCAAAGTTGAATTTCTAAGTGTGCTTTCAAAAATTTCTAAGAGCATCTTTTTGCTAATGTTTCTAAGTAAAGTTTTCTTAGTAAACAAATCTTTGTTTTGGCAAAAACTTGTCCATTTAAAGATTTTTTAAATAGTTTTAAATGCACAAAATATGTTCCAAAGAAATTTTTCTATGTGTGCAAAAGTTGAAACTTTTTAAAGGAAAGTTGTTTTCAAAATATTGGCTAAAGTAAGCTACAGTTAAGTTTTTTTGAAGTTCTTTTAAAAATATCCTAAAATATAAGGAGAAGAGTTGTCACGTTTTAATTAAAGTGTTTCTTGATATTTTTTTTAAAGTTCTTTTAAAAATATCCTAAAATATAAGGAGAAGAGTTGTCACGTTTTAATTAAAGTGTTTCTTGACAACTATGTTTTTGGGAAAGTGTTAAATCCATGACTTGAATTTACTTTAGTCAAACTCCCTATTAGAAACCTTGTTCGCCCATGTATGTTTTTGATATATGTCAAAGGGGGAGCAAAGGTCAAAGTTAAGTGTTTTATAACACAAGTATTCAGGGTTTTAGGGGGAGTATGAGAAATAAAGAATTTTTTTTCAACTCTATTTATTCTGTTCATAAACAGTTATACTTCATTGTTTACCTTATGCTCTTAACTGTTATAAGTTTTTAACATAACTTTGAATTGTGTTGCCATAAATCAAAAAGGGGGAGATTATTGGTGCAGGAAGCACCATATCGAACCTTGTTTTGATATTGGCAAAGGATTCAAAGTTAAGTTTATTTGTGATCTAATAAAGTTACTCAAGTGTGCAGGAAAAGTCCTAGCGAAGGACTGCTAGGCACCTGGCGAAGGAATGCCAGGATATAAAGCCCTAGCAAAGGACTGCTAGGCACCTGGCGAAGGAATGCCAGGATACAAAGCCCTAGCGAAGGACGGCTAGGCACCTGACAAAGGAATGCCAGGATACAAAGACCTAGCAAAGGACTGCTAGGCACCAGGCGAAGGACAGCTTGGTACTAAAGACCTGGCGAAGGACAGCCAGGCACCTGGCGAAGGACTGCTGGGCAAAAAGTCCCACCGGAGGAGCCAGTTGGCATCAGGTAAATTCTCCCGAGAGGAGTAGGTGAGGATGCGTTCCCCGTCGAGGGAACAGTAGGCATCGGTTCGACCTAGGGCTCCATTTTGGAGACCCAAAATCAGAACCAAGACAGCTAAGGTTGTATAAAACTAACATATTATTGCTCTATGGTATTTTGGACTAACCCTGGATGCAGGACCGAAGGAATGAGTGTCTGCAGCTCAGAGAGCCTCAAAGGAGTGAGGCAGAAGCTGAGTAGGGCGCCCGGAGTGTCCCGGGCGCCCCCAAGGTGAATTCAAAAGGAGTTGAGCAAATGTAAGCTTCGATAGCTCAAAGGCGGGGTGCCCCCGTGCTCCCGGGCGCCCCCAAGGTGAATTCAAAAGGAGTTGAGCAAATGTAAGCTTTGACAGCTCAAAGGTGGGGCGCCCCCGTGCTCCCGGGTGCCCCGGATGGTCTGGGCGCCCCGAGCTCAAGCTGACGAAGCGGATAAGAGGCAAGCCGCGAGAAGCCAACGGATAAGAGTCAACCCGGGCGCCCCCGTCAAAGTCTGATCCCGAGTTTGAAGGGATCAGAGCTGACCGAGAGGAGCTTGGATCAGATGACACGTGGGGGGCGCCCCCGACGTTCCGGGCGCCCCCAGGGGCTATAAAAAGGCCTCGACCCTAAGGCTTCAAAACAACAATTCTCCCAACGCATTCACGCTCTTCTGCTCTAGCGCTCTGTCCCGGAAACCTCCCGACTCAAGATACAAGCGCCGACGACGTCCCTCTGCTTCGAAAATACGACCTGCTCCGGACGTCGGTAACTAAGAGCGGATTTCTTTTAAAGTTTACTGTACTGATATTGTAATCTATCTCTGTAAACTTTTGCGCATATAGAATTGCCCGCAGTAAACGGTCAACGACCGTGGGCCTTGGAGTAGGAGCCGACCGCGACTCCGAACCAAGTAAAATCTTGGGTTCGCGTGTGTTTTATTATTAATTATTTCTGCTGCTAATTCTCTTTTATGAATCTGAACATTTTATGATATTCACCCCCCCCCTCTATCGTTTCTCTCAATCCAACAGAACGCGCCCTCACCTACTCCTCTCAAGAGAGTTTACCTTTTGCCAACCGGCTCCTCCGGTTGGACTTTTGCCCAATCCCTCTGACCAGGTCTTCCTGCCCAACTTACGGTCAGGTCTTATTGCCCATCTTTACTCACCAGGTATTCGGTGCCTAGCTCTCGGCCAGGTCTTAGTGCCCAACCCTTGGTCAGGTCTTAGGTGCCCAGCCCTCGACAAGGACTTAGTACCCAACCTTACATCGGGACTTTTTGCCTAGATTAACTAGGACTTTCCTGTACACTTGATTAACTTTATTAGATCACAAATAATGCTTAACTTTGAATCCTTTGCCAATATCAAAACAAGGTTCGATATGGTGCTTCCTGCACCAACAATCTCCCCTTTTTGATTTATGGCAACACAATTTAAAGTTAAGGAAAAACTTATAACTGATAAGAAAGGAAGGTTATAACTGATAAGTATAGCAGAATAAGTGTAGATTTGAAAAAAAATCCTTTATTTCTCATACACCCCCTAAAACCTGAATACTTGTGTTATATTGTACTTAACTTTGACATTTCCTCCCCCTTTGACATATATCAAAAACATACATGGGTGAACACAATATTTAATAGGGAGTTTTGAGTTTTTGCAAAACTTCTAAGTTTTTGACAAAGTGTTTTTCAAAAATGGAGTAAAAGTATCAACAAAAACTTTTTACACTTAGACAATTTTCCATTTTGAAAAGTTTTGCAAGCCTAAATTTTGTTAAAAAACTTTTGCTTACAAGGCTTTGCAAGAAGAATTCTACAAAAAAAATTTACTTAGGCAAGATTTTGAAGCTAAATTTCCCTTAAAAGATTTCAACTTTGAGAATTAGGAAAAAAAACATTTGTTTACCAAAAAAAATTACACACTTAGAAGAATTTGTTTGGAAACACTTTAGACATTTTGAAAAACAAAATCTTTAAAAAATTTCTAGACAAGTTTTTCACCAAAAAAACTTTACTTAGAAACATTTGTCAAAAATTTTCAAAAGGTTTTTGCTCAGACAAATTTTGTTTACTAAGAAAAATTTTACTTAAGAGAAAAACATGCACTCAAAACAATTTTGAAACACTTAGAAATATTTTGAAATTTTTGAAGCACTAGAAATACTTGAAAGCCCTTGAAGTATTTTGACAGAACTTTGAAAAATTAACTTAGCACTTTAAAAAGAAATTTGAGGTATTTAGAAATTTTTGTTTTACTTTTCGAAAAAGAGATGAAAATTTAAATATTAAAAAAATTCTTCTCTCTGTCATTCTTTCTCTCCCCCTTAATGTGAAACTCTCCTCCTTATGTTTTAGACCATTTCCAATTGCACAAACTGAAACATTGCACAAGGCTCCCTTATGATTTGCAAAAACTGAAACATTGCACAGAATACTTAAAAAGAGTTCTAAGTATTAATATACTCACACGTTCAGCTTGAAATGAAACAAAATTTTCTGGGTATCACAAAGAAGATTCTAAGTTAGAAAAATCTTAGGTTAAAGTGAAAAATATTTGAGACCTTCTAAGATAAACTTTCTTTGAAAATGTTTATGGAAGAATTTAATTTTCACTTTTTCTACTCTCCCCCTTGGCCATTTATCAATAAAGAACTTTTTAAAAAAATATATTTTGAAAGAAATTTAAAATTTGTGTATCAAATCTTATGAGTCTTGAAAATATAAAAATTTGAGCGAAAAATAATCCTTAGTGAAATAATGTCAAGAATTATGATTATTTCTAAGTAACAAAATTTTGAAAGAATGAATAATTGATGCTCAAAAATAGAATTGGAGTCAAGTGTATGTTCTCATTGAGTCCATGCATGACAAGCAACAAAAATATTTAATCAATAAGTTTACTTGTTTTGAATATTTTGAAAGATGCAAATACAAAAAAATGCAAGTACTTTTAAAAGATATTGAGCTTTTTGAAAGATGCAAGTACTTTTAAAATATCTGTATCTTTGAAAAATATAAGTCACTTTGAAAGATATTATGCATTTTTGAAAAATATAAGTATTTTTTTGAAAAATATTATGAGTTTAAAAAAAACATAAGTACTTTGGAAAATATTATGAATTTGAAAAACATAAGTACTTTTAAAATATTAAAGAAAATTGCTTGACTTATCTTTTGAAAGTACTTACAAAAATATTGTTTTTAACACATAATATTTTACTTGCTTTATTTTCTTTTCCAGTCTGACACAATCCTAGGAAACCTTGTTAACTACAAGAACATTTCCCTAAGTGTCCTGGAAATTCTCCAACTCAAGTAAATACTATTTCCAAAATGAATTTTGATAAGCCAAAATGATAGTATTTTGAAGATATATGCAAGTACATTTTAAAAATGTATGAACTTTTGAAGGCATAATATTTTACTTGACTTGGTTTATCTTCCAGTCTGACACAATCCTAGGAAGCCTTGTTAGCTACAAGGATATTTTCTTAAGTGTCCTGGAAATTTTTCCAAGCTCAAGAGAAATATTATTTCAAATTGATTAAAAAACATTTTAAAAAACTTATAATATTTGAAAGAAAATTACTTGTGTTTTCAGAAGGATTTGAAAATACATGCATGAAAACATATTGCTTTGAAATATTCAATAATTCTTTTAATTTGACCTCACCCTAAACTTGGCCTAGTCCTAGGAAGCTTGTTGACCACAAGTACTCTTCCTCTAAGTCTTTAGGGTTTAGTTCGGATCAAAGGAATTATCTAATAATTTCAAAATAGATAATTACCAATAAAAACTTTTCAAAAATTCTTCTTTTGATTCAGACTCCCCCTAAATTTGACACATCCTAGGAGTCCTTGTAGATTATGATGAAGACATCCTCTGTGTCTTTAGGGTATATCAGAATTAAAGGAATAATTTTGAACAACCTTTTGAGTATGATAATTTTCAAGGAGATAAATTTTTGAAAACACAATTTGGAATGATAGCACAGTTTTCGAAAAATATTTTGAAATGAAATAATTTTTCAAAGATATGATAATAATTTTTCAAAGAGATAGTAATATACGAAGGTTTTAGAATCAAAATTTTGAAAACCTTATTTTGAGATGATACTAAATTTTAGAGCATAAGGTTTTTGAAAAAAATCTAAATTTTTGAAAAAATAAAAAAAACTCCCCTTGTATCTGACTCGTCTGACTTTTTCTAAGTATTTTAAGGGTCTTCAGTATTGACCAGGTTTGACTATGTTGACTTGGTTTTACTAATCAATAATTGACCCAATCCAGTCCTAGGTCTTAGTATAATTCAATCAAGACTTAGTTTGATGAGTTAATTTTGAAAACAAATGAAATTCAATTTTTAAAAAATGTTGAGTGGAAAACATATAGAGTTAATTTAGAATTAATTTCGGAAAACAATTGAGTTGATTTTAAAAAAGTATTGAACTACATTATTAGGTCCTAGACATCTCACCCAGTTCTACATGACAAAACATGTTACTTTATCTGTTTTGTGAGATGTTTTAACAACAATGAAAATTTTAAGTTTGAAAATCATGGTTAATTTTAAAAGGTTAAAATAATTTTGAAAATGTTTATTAAGTTTAAGTCTATTTTGCAAAATTGTATTGAATCTAGGATTAGTTAAAATTTATGTTAGATTCAAATCTGACAATAGTAAAGTGAATTTGGTTTTCTATAATTGGCTTCCAGGTCTTGGCGAGGCACTAGGCCTTCTTTGGCCGTAGCCTTATTGTATCATCAACCCTTTCCTTGACAAAGTCTTTTATAGAAAATTCATCTTCAAGTTACTTCTTGAAAGATTTTGGTCTAACTAGCTTGGATCTTGGATCGGTAGCTTCTGCTAGTTCCACCAGACTAAACAGACCAAGTAGGGTATACTTGACCTTATTAGAAAGGTTTCCCTAACGTACTATCATCTCACCTCCACCCAATACTATGTTGTTCACATTTCAATTAAACCGTTTGTCCTTAATCTAGCCAAACCTAATTCTAAGCATTATAAAAAAAACAAGCAAACATGACAAAAATGATCTAAGTTACATCATAATTGAAATAAAACTCTAGTTTTTTAAAATTAGCATGGTTGTGAATTAAGTTTTCTAACATATTAACCTTAACTAATTTATATGAATTAATCACGTTATTTGAGATAAATATTGGATTTTCAGATATTGAAAACTTACCTTTCCCGATCGTTTGTCCAGTACTCTTGTAATGATCACGAGCTAATCGGATCAGTTTGGGTCGATCTTCTTCATTGTCATTTGATTCCGAGTCTAAGTCAGACTTGGGTACAGGTTGAAGCTTCTTCTTTGGTGGTTCTCTTGGAGCTTTCCCTGCACTAGAAATTACACCTTCCTCGACCATTACAGTATCTGTTTGATTATTTAATTATAATTCAAAAAAAAAATTCGAAATTGGTTACCATTTTTGTCTCAGTCAATTCATCTTCTGACTCTGGCTCGAATTCACAATCAGGTATGGATTCTTTCTCATCTTCTAATCCGGAGTCAATTTTGAAGTCGGGTGCTAACTCTTCTAAGATCTCAATACCGGAGCTCTCTTCGTGTAGATTGATTAGCTTTTCCCAAATTTCTCTGGCACATCTGAATGGACCTACTAGTTTGAGTTGCTCCTTTGTTAGGCCACATTGTAGGATTGCAGTTGCCCTTGCATCGGTCTCGATTTGGTTGAGGGTTTGTTCATCCAGTTTGTCCCACTCGATTGATAACTCATCTTCTACGGGAAAAGAGAATCCTGTTTGGATGATCCGCCATAAGTCCATGTGGGCCTTCAGAAGGGAGTCCATTTGACTCCTCCAAAAATTGAAGTTCTCGTCGGAGAATAGCGGTGGACGGGCACTATTCCACTCTTGGTTGGCCATTAAGTTTAAACCTCGTACACACAAGAAATAACAAAAATGTACCAAGACTTGATCTTGGATTAGTAGTGCGGGAGAGAGAAAAAATAGCCTAACAAAATATTGCATGAATTTTGAGGCAGAATAATAAAAAAATAATAAAAAGTTTGAGACAAATTTTTAGAAAATGAATATTCTGATTAATGGAAAAAATAGGAGTTAAAAGAGATTACTCGAATTAAGGTAGCACGAATTTCGAGAAAAAAATATTAAAATAATAAAAAAAAAATTATGACAAATTTTCAAAAATTGATCGTTTTAACAAAAAACGAATTGACGAAAGATCGAGTGGTGTTGCACCAACCTCGATTAACGAAAAAGAAAAGAAATAAAATTAATAATTTTGTAAATTCGAAAAAAACTCTCAAATTGGTGGTTGCACCAAATTTGAGCCACCCGCTCCGATACCACTTGTTGGATCGAAAGAAACGATAGAGCGGGGTGAATATCATTAAAACTTTTTCGGATTAAGGAAAAGAGAAAATGCAGCGGAAACAAAACAATCACACAGAAATACAAGTATTTTACTTGGTTCGGAGTCGTGATCGGCTCCTACTCCAAGGCCCACGGTCCTTGACCATTTACTTTGGGCAATTCTATAATCGCGCAAAAGGTTTACAAATTTCAGTACAAGAATATTACAGTAAATGAAAAGAGCTACACTTTTCGTTACCGACGCCCGATGTGGATCGTACTTCGGAGCAGAGGGTCATTGTCGACGCTGGAATCTCGAAGTCGGAGTTTACCGGAGCGGAGCGCTTGAACGAAAAGATTTGGAGCGTTAGAAAGTTGTTGTTCTGAAGCCTTGGGGTCGAGCACCCTTTTATGGTGCTCCTGGGGGCGCCTGACACATGCCTTCATCTGCGGAAAACTCAATCCGCAGCTCGGTCAGTGCTTATCCCCTTCGACTCGGCCTCTGGAGCTGACTGGGGCGCCCGAGACCTCTTGAGCGCCTAGCTTGACTTGGTCCGCTGGCTTCGTAGCTGATTTGCTTCGATTACCTCTTTGGCTTTGACCATGGGCGCCCGGGACCTCCCGGGCGCCTAGCCCAACTGCCTGCCCCCTTCCTTTGGGGCATTATGAGCTGCAGCAACACATTCCTTCGGTCCCTGAAACCAAGGTTAGTTCCAAAACATACAAAGCAAGAATATTAGTCAATATTTACAGTCGTAACTGTCTTGGTTCTGACATCGGGTCTCCCAAATGGAACCCTAGGTCTAACCGATGCCTACTGTTCCCTCGATGGGGAACGCGTCCTCACCTACTCCTCTCTAGAGAGTTTACCTTTTGCCAACCGGCTCCTCCGGTTGGACTTTTGCCCAATCCCTTTGACCAGGTCTTCGTGCCCAACTTACGGTCAGGTCTTAGTGCCCAGCTTTACTCACCAGGTCTTCGGTGCCCATGTAACACCCCAAATTTGTCAATGTAAAATCATGACAATGTATGAAAATGGTTATAATGAAATGATATAAATTTCATGCAATCACATGCTATGAAATGTCATGAATGCATGAAACATTATCATGAAATATTATATTCATGAAATGTTATTATCATGGAATATTATCATGGAATATTATATTCATGAAATATTATTATCATGAAATATTATCATGAAATATTAGATTCATGAAATATTATTAATATTATGAAATTTCATGATGGGCTTGGCTTAATGGGTTTGATATGGGTTAGTGCAAATTGTGATAAAAAGAAGAGCTAGAAAGGAGGAAGCAAGGATTGAACCTTGAACCTCCTAGTTGCACTCACCATGTCATAACCAATGAACCAAGCAATATTTCATGTAGAAGGAGTAAGGAACATGCTTGTTAAGTGTGTAAGGGTGAAGAGACATGTCTTTTCATGAGAAAAGTATAAATATGGGAAGTTGGAATAACTTCCTTTTCTTCTCTTCTTCTTCTTCCTTCCCCACCGAAACCACCATCATCCCCTTCTCTTCTTCCATTTTCGAAAACTTCATCCAAGGGTTCTAACCCTAGGGCAATTGCAAGGAGGAAAGCCCAAGTGTCTTTGCTTTCTACCAAGACCAAGGAGTCTTAGAGAAAGATTGGAAGAAAAAGGTTTTTACATACCCTTCAAGTGTAGGGTACCCTACGATTTTAAGAAGGTTAAAATCCAGCGCTAGGATGTAAGTATCCTCTCGCCTGTAGTGTAATCGCTTTCGGTTGATTGTATGTTCTTCTTGTGGTTGCTTTTGGAAAATGGGAGTTCCTCCCTTGTGACCATTCGGCCACCACCATGAAATAGGGTTTGGTTGCTTCTTGATGCATGAGGATATCCCTAGGAACTTAGGGTATGGATGTATGTTGTTTTCCAAATTTTTGAGAGAACAAAAATTAGGGTTTTGGTACCCTACAAGGTTTCGGCCAAGGCTTGGATTCCTTGGGGTTGTGAAGTGAAATCACTCCTTGATGCATGTCATGAATGCTAAACAAATGTTGTATACATGTGTGTTGTTTTCCAAATTTTTGAGAAGACAAAATTAGGGTATGGTACCCTATATAACTTTCGGCCACCCCTTGCAATTTAGGGTTAGTGGATGCTAACCCCACCTTGAGGTTTAAACCATGTTTTAATGGTTAACATGAATGTACTTGAGGTGTTTGTAGAAATGCTTGAATGAATGCTTGATTGGAAAACCAAACCCCTCACTTGCAACTTTCGGCCCCAACATGGAACCCTAGCTTAGGGAAGGTCAAATACCTCTAATGTAGGCCATGTTAATAGAATTCATGATAGGGATATATATGTGATGAATGTATGCTTTAATTGGATGAAAAATAAAGGATACTCTATTGAACTGGGATCAAGAGCACCCGAATGTGTGGTGTGTCCCTTTGAGAAGTGATTAAGAGTACCTTTAGGCATATACATATATGAGTAATTGAATGACAAATTACTTTGAAAGTTGTGTATCCGACTCCGAAGGGGGTCGTTAAACAAATCCAATGTGCATGTTAACTGAAGGTCATGGCATTGGTAGGACGGAAGGGTCCTGCTCTAATTAGATTGGTGGCTCGCTACCCCAATTTATTAGGGAACGCGCATGATGTGGTACTACAACTGGGCCCTGGAGATATTGTATTTTCAAGTACTTACCATTATGGAACTGCTTTTGAAAAACATATTATTTTCTCATTGTGAGATAATCTTGTTCTGTAAAGTACTTAGAGATATTTGATGTGATGTTTATGATGCTTGATGAGATGCTTATGATGCTGATAATCTTGTTCTATCTTGATTACTGAGTACATGATATAATGTATCGATATGGTTTTGCCTGTAGGCCCGGATTCTTACTAAGCATGTTTTGCTTACTAGTTCCTGTTATTTTTCTTATGCTGCAGATAGCGGTAAGAAATACTCGAACTAAAGGAAGAGGCAGAGGGAAAGCTGGAGGATGTGTGTGGTGATGGCTCGAGAAAGAACGAAAGATTCTATCTACCTTGTTTTGTCTAGAATCTAAACTGCTTCCAATAATTACTATTGAAATTGTATTGCTATACTCTGAATGGGTGATGATCATGACTACTCTACTGTGATTGAGTTGGTGATATAGAACCTATGTTATGCTAGATAATACTATCATTAATGTTTAAATGTTGTAGAATGCATGCTAAGGAAAATACTAGGTAATTACTATTTTCTGTTTCTTATAAATGCTTCCTTTGCATGTATCTAAGACTAGATAACTCTTGCTATACTCCTATGTTTTATCTTGTTCAAACCATGTTTATTCCATGCTATAGTGTGTTACATGATCTTCCTATTAGGTTGTAAAAGCATGTAGATATAAAAGAAATGAAAAACCATGCTTGGTAAATTAGTCTTCAATAGGCATGCCTACTACATTTCTTGTATGTAACTGTTTTGTTTGGATATACATGCTTAACATGATTGTATGATATGAGTGTATGGACCCGTAACCCCGCCTTTAGGGTAGATATAAGGTCGGGCGTTACAGCCCAGCTCTCGGCCAGGTCTTAGTGCCCAACCCTTGGTCAGGTCTTAGGTTCCCAGCCCTCAGCCAGGACTTAGTGCCCAACCTTATGTCAGGACTTAGTTGCCCAGCCCGCGGCTAGGACTTCTTGCCTAGATTAACTAGGACTTTCCCGCACACTTGAATAACTTTATTAGATCACAAATAATGCTTAACTTTGAATCCTTTGCCAATATCAAAACAAGGTTCGATTTGGTGCTTCCTGCACCAACAGACATCACTGATGCATCTTGCACCAACAATAAATGTGTTGGATCAAGAAACACGATAGAGGGGGGTGAATATCGCGAAAATCTTTTCGGATAAGAATAAGAGAAAATACACAGCGGAAATAACACAAACACATAAAGAACACAAGTACTTTTACTTGGTTCGGAGTCGCAGTCGGCTCCTACTCCAAGGCCCACGGTCCTTGACCGTTTACTGCGGGCAATTCTATAATCGCCCAAAGGTTTACAGATTTTGATACAAGAATATAGCAGTAAAAAAAATACACTTTTCGTTACCGACGCCCGGTGTGGATCGTACTTCGGAGCAGAGGTCATCGTCGGCGCTAGAGTCTCGAGATCGGAGATTGTCGTCGGCATTGGAAAGTTGTGTTCTTGAAGCCTCGGGGTCGAGCCCCTTTTATAGTGCTCCTGGGGGAGCCTGATTCACTGGGGGCGCCTGACACGTGCCTTCAGATCGGAGAAACTTCATCCGCAGCTCGGTCAGCGCTTATCCCCTTCGAATCGGCCTCTGTAGCTGACTGGGCACCCGGAACCTCCTGGGTGCCCAGCTTGACTTGGTCTGCTGGCTTCGTGGATGATTTTGCTTCAACTACCTCTTTGGCTTTGACCATGGGTGCCCGGGACCTCCCAGGCGCCTAGCCTAGTGTGGTTTCGAAGCGATTCTTGTTCTTTGCTGTTTTGCCATTGACCTTGGGCGTCCGGGACCTCCCGGGCGCCTAGCCCAGTTTCCTTCCCCTCTCCTTTGGGGCGTTTTGGGCTGCAGAAACGCACTCTTTCGGTCCCTGCATCCAAAGTGTTGGTGCTTGGATGGCTAGAGAGGGGGGGGTGAATGTAGCTAGACACTTAAAACTTAGCTGTTTTTGAGATTTCTCTACACTTCAGAGGTTAGGCAGCGGAAATAAAGAAAACAAATAGAAATGTGCAGAAATGAAGAGCAAACCAAAACGCTAACAAGGATCGTTTACAAGGTTCGGGGATAATGCCCATACTCCTAGGCGCGCCCTTAAGGTGGGCGATCCCTTGATCGTCGGCAGATCAAGCCCCGGAAATCCGGATAGAATGCAACCTCCTTCTCGGTGGAGTAACCTCTCCACAACATTTCAAGATGAATGAAGTATTAAGTACAGGAAACACAAGAGGAAACCTTACTGAGCACTTAGAACCACAAGAACACAAGCGAACTCCTCACCGAGCTCCACTCAGCACAAATCTCACGCAAGAACTTCCTTCTTCATGTCTTGTTGCTGATGGACTCGCCAAGCTCCTTGTTTCTTCCAAGTCCTCAAGTATCAGCTCAAGATTCACAGTTGCTTGCACAAAAGATGAATCAAAGTTGTCGCAAGATCAAGAAGTTGTAGCTCAAGCAGAGAGACTCCTCTTCTCCACTTCTCAGCACTTTTAAGCATCTGGCTTCTCTAGCTCACATCGCCAGCCACCTGACGCTCTACTGCAGCATACCAGCTGCTCAACTGCAACTGCCCACCAACCACTGAGCTCTCCTGGACTCCCTGAGCTTCCCTCAGCCAAGGCCCAGTCAGCAGCTCCAGCAGCGCCAGCATCCGTTGCAACCTAAGATGGAAAACGGACAAACCTACTCCAAGGAAAGACTCCCATTGACCCTCCTTGAGTGTTTGAATTCATCCCTGTCATCTTCACACTAAATCATATCATTAGCACAGTAAATCAAGTAGAGGATCAAATATCAGAAGACTCTGAACAAGTATCAGTAGTGTATCAGTAGTAATCAGAACATGATCAGAGCTCTGACATCGCATTTGAATTAATGCTGTCAACTGCTGATCGGTCACCGGACCGATGAGAGAGACTCCTGATTGGTCACTAGACCGATCAAGATGGGTTCAGACCGATCAGGATCCAACCTGATCGGTCCCCAACACATAATCAGAAATCGCAACTTCTCCGGGACCGATCACCAGACCGATCCCAAGTCGTGGATCGGTCACCAGACCGATCCACCCCTTTGCAGGGTGTTTTCCCAGCTTCGCAGTCCAACCCTCTTGATCGGTCCCCAGACAGATCAGGGTGTGTTCTGATCGGACTGGTGACCGATCAGGCCACCCTCCGACCGATCAGGCTCCAGCCTGATCGGTTATAAGGAGGAGTCCGCGACACTTGATCGTTCACCAGAACGATCTGAACAGTATCCCAGATCGGTCACCAGACCGATCAGGAGCCGATTAGTAGAGTTCCCAAACTTACTGTATGCTCCCTGATCGGTCACCAGACCGATCAGGAGCTGATCAGTAGTGTTCCAAACTCACTGTGTGCTCCCTGATCGGTCACCAGACCGATCTGACACAACTAGATTGATCACAAGACTGATCCACGAGGGAACTCCGTGCCAAACTCCCTGATCGGTCACCAGACCGATCCAGGCAAGGTCAAAACCACTTCAAGTCATGAGAACAAGCCTCTAGCCCTTCTCTGACTCGTTCTTAGTCCCCCGGACCAAGACACCGTGCCCAGTTTCACTCACCGAGACTTCTACCTAGCCCTCCAAGCTAGGACCTAACCCTCCAAGCCAGGGTTTCATCCAACCTAGCCCTCCAAGCTAGGACCTGACCCTCCAAGCCATGATTTCATCCAACCTAGCCCTCCAAGCTATGACCTGGCCCTCCAAGCCAGGATTTCATCCAACCTAGACCTCCAAGCTAGGGCCTGGCCCTCTAAGACAGGGTTTGATCAACCTAGCCCTCCAAGCTAGGACCTGGCCCTCCAAGCCAGGGCTTTTTCACACCTAGCCCTCCAAGCTAGGACTTTTCACACCTAGCCCTCCAAGCTAGGACTTTTTCCCACCTAACCCTCAATGTTAGGACTTTTCATACCTAGCCCTCCAAGCTAGGACTTTTCACACCTAGCCCTCCAAGCTAGGACTTTTTCACATCTAACCCTCCAAGTTAGGACTTTTCACACGCCAGCATGCGATCTCCCGATCCACCTGGACTTAATCCGAATTCAACCAAACTTGAATCAAACTTAAATCCGTATCAATCACCAAAACGATAATCAGGGTCAGACTGCATCATCAATCTCTCCATTTTTGTTGTTTGACAACACGATTTATGTGTAGGCATTAAATGATCAATTGAAGGCAGTTCAATTATCGTAAGGGAATCAAAGTCCTCCCCCTACAATAACCCTAAACTTAATCAACCATTCTCTCCCCCTTTGTTAAACATCGAAAAGGGCATGGTTATTAAGTTTAGACATACCTCCCCCTCAAATACGGGTCTCTCCCCAACCCCAAAATAATCAAAGTATAGTTTTTGAATTGCATATGAGAGGCATATACCATAAATGTATCCTGACAACAATGTATATGCATCATACGGCAATAAGTGTGAATTGCACATGAAAACATATACAGAAATATATCATGGTCAAGCATGTATATATTTCATATGATAAGTAAGGAATGTAGCTGTATCCGACACATAATCCTGATTGGTCTCCGTGACTGATCAGGGTCGTTGATTATTTGATACAGAAATATTCTGATTAGTTTGAGTGTTAAATACTAAAAATTTAGGAGTTCAAATAGAAAATTTGAAATATAAGGGCCTGGTTGAGATTAGAGAAACTTGGAGGGTTAAATTGCAAAAACACCTCCACTTCCTATTAGGTTATTTTTCCTGTCCTTTTCTGCCGAAACCCTACACCATTCTGTTTCTTTCCCCTCTCGCGTGCGATAGGAACCGTCGACGTCCTCTTCTTCCTTCTCCTCACTCGATCGACGTCGACGAATCCCTCCCGACGACTTTCCCTTTCTCTGCGTTGCAGCCGTCTCGTCACAAACCCTAGAGCGCTATAACCTCTCCCACATCGTGTGATTTCAGAATCGGTGCCCTAATTGTGAGTTGCCTCTGCTCTCCTCTAGTCGCAAGCTAGGTTTTGTGAAATATGCTCTCAACACCAATTCCCCTAATCATGTGCCTTTGTTCTCAACAATAAAGTGGAGCTTATTTTGGAGTGGAGCTTATTTTGAAGAGTTGTGGTGGTGTTGGAATTGTTATTGGATTACAGAACTTGGGATTAAGATTTATTGTTTTATTTTTTCTTTCCAATTTGAGTCGTGAGTGCCGCCTTTGGCATTTTGTTGCAATGGGGACTATAGGATGTGGGTATGGTTCACTGCCCTGGGTTTTGAGGTTTGAACTTGGTTTAATTTGGGCAATCATTAGTTGCTATGTTAATTATGTGGTGGAAGGTACTGCTCATTTTTTTAAAGTTGGTCGTGAGCATCCTTTAGGGGTATTCTATGAAGGCTTGATTCTAGGTTCTACCGAGCTATTTGTGAGGTTGGAGTTTGAAATTTAACCTAATAATCTAACTTTGACAAATGGGGTTAATTAAAAAGATTACTTAAGTGAATAGTTGACTAATCAGATAAACCTTGATTAACTAGATAATCAATGGATTAGGTCTAAATCGAATTGGAGTTGTTCCTTGGGTTAAATTGTGTGTTTAACCTTATCACCTAATTTTAATGAATTAGTTTAAGAAGGAAGCCATTGTATATTGTGAGTTAATTAAATAGAGGTCGTAATTTAGATTTCTCCTAATTGTGTTTAGTACGTAGTTTAGCTAATTGGTTGATTTCATAATTAGCTAAACATTATCATTGATACAGGACCTTGATTCGGACTCGTTCAGTTGATCGTGGAAGGTTCTCGTTTACGAACTTCTACAATTATAAGGCGGGTATTTCTCCTTTGTACTCAAGTAGTTTCGTTTACCTTAAAGCATGACTATCTTATGTCTAGTAGGTTGCTTGACCTTGTTCTTTGTCGTTTGTTGTTTTAACATCACCGTTGATACTTATTCTTCGTTGATCTTCGAGTGTTCCTGATTCATATCTGTACAGTCCTCTGTTGGTTTTCTGTTCTGTAAAATACCGCTTGTATGCGAGTACTTAGAAGTCCATTAAACACATATAGGTTTTATTTGGCATTAGAAATATCCTACCTATTAGTGTAGGTGCATAATCGTTGGTTTACGATTTCTGGTTGGCTGTATTGATGCATCGTATACTCGTTGGATTTTATTGCATCGTTATTTCTCTGGTTGTTCGTGCATCGTATAGCATGCACCATACTTGCACGTTGCATACTAACAACTGTTGGGCTTATATTTAGTTATGCAGTCATTAGTCATATTGTTGCTCGATGCACTCAACCACTTGTTGTCGTGGTAGTTGTTAGAGTGCGAGCATTTGTCCTGTTATGCCAAACAGTGACATCTTCACCGTTGTTTTAGAGGGATATTAGAGCCGTTGGTGGCTCACCCTCACCGTTATTTTTCGAGGGATATTGTAGCTGTTGATAGCTCCCCCGATGTACCGTGGGTCTGGAGTGTGGACTCCCCAACATCCTGTCCACTCAACCACACCTTCTATGGTATTTGTTGATAGAGTGGTACAGTTGTCATAGCCCTACCCACTCGGCCACACAGATGGGATGTGTTGACGGCTTGACTGGCGTCAGGGGTGACACATGTCATTGCATCATATGCATACGTATTTCTTTTATGCATTTGCTTGTGTTTGATGCACTTATATGAGCTATGGTTGTTGCACTTGATTGACATGCATGTATATGTTGGATTTATCGTTGTCGCATTGTTTGTACCTGCTTAGTTGATATTCTGTTTTATATCAGTTGTTATTCGATTTTATATCTTGTTGTTTTTATATATGTTATGTATGTTTAGGAAACCCTATATTCTTTATGGACTGTACCTTGTTGGTTCTTTACTTATTGTACCTTTATTATGTCATGCTTATTGTCTACTCATATACCCACAGAGTCCACCCGGACTCACCACCGCTACCTCTCATTTTTATTTCAAGTAGCAGGTAGATATTTTGCTTGGAGCCAGGAGATGATCCAGTTGCCAGTCCCTCAGTTCCACCATGTCGGTTTGGTTTGATTTAATCTAGTGTCTGAGTTATTTCCGCAATTAATTTTATTTGTCAAGTATCGGTTGGTTTTGTCGTTATTACTGGTGTGTAGACTTTCTTTATGTTCATGATGGCTGAGCCATCCTTTTATTTTGTTTCGATATAAATTGCGTGGATGTGTCTTTTATCTATATATTGTGATGCTAGCCGCTTGTGGCTAAGCTTTTGGTGATAAGAGTGTATGTACATTTGCCCCATATTGTCCGCTGTACAGGGGAGATGCTGCCCGATTTTCGAGGAAGCATGTGCCTCTGGGCTCCTGACACTGAGGACCGATCAGATTTCAGAAAAATTTCTGAAACTCTGATACATTCCTGATCAGACTGCATTAACAATTTGCATTCCACAACAGGGGTGTAGACTCTATTAATATTCGTCATTTCAGAAAAATTTCTGAAACACGACATTAAGAACAAGAGTCATGACTCAACCAACCCTTCCTTATGAATTTTGAAAATTCAAACCCAGGCTTGGATCAAATCAGAATTAAATTTGTTCCAAGTATGATTAGCCAAACCTCATTGTAACACTTGATGTTTCAGAAAAATTTCTGAGAATCAAGAGTCTTAAAAATTCCTTAGAAATGAATTTGTATTCACTTAGTACCAGGTTTGTACCAATGAATGATCAAATATAGTCATGTTCTTGGAATAATCAGGTGTGTATCAGATTTGTTTGTGGTATGATCATTACACTGATACAATTTGATGAAAAGGGGATCGGACTGAGGAGTAGTCTGATACCTCTTATCAGTGTTGATCTGATCGGTCACCAGACGATCAGTATGATTCCTGATCGGTCACTAGACCGATCAGGGTGAGTCTTGATCGGTCGGTGGACCGATCAGGTCTGATACAGATAGTTGATCAGTAACAATAATTCAGAAACTCCGAAATTTCAGACTCTGAAACATATCAGTTTCAGAAACAGATTTGTTTCATCTCTTACCATTCCCGAACCCTAAATCAATTAGTTTTAATTTATTTGATCCTAAGGGTTCCCTTAATCAAAATACATTTCTTCAAACAATTATCAAAATATGATACTAATATCAAATTTCCAAAACATGATCAGATTTCATGATACAAACAAAGATATGATCAAATTTTCAAAAACATGCTTGTATCAAATTAGAATCAAAACATGATCAAGCTTTCTAACACATGATTGTATTAATACAATTCATAAGGTTGTATTTTGTCCGACATGCTTTTATCGCATTTAACCTGTTTTAAAAACATTTCAAAAGCATGCATTGATCACTAAAACATAAGGTTGCCATGGAATTGTCTAAATTCTCTATGAGAAGGCAGTTAACTAAACTATATTCATGTATTTATCCAATTTAGGCATTTTTAGAAAATTCAAAATATTGATCATCAAAGTATGAAATTGTCTAAGGTTTATGATTGCAAGCAAATAAAAAAAACTTAGACCTCAAATTCATGTTCTTGTCTATTGAGGCCTTATCAATATAAATTATGTGTTGATATTGTTCCTCAGCATGCATTCATGTTGTGTAACACATTCAAGAAGATTTTGACTTGCTTAAGAAAAACTTTTCCTTTACCAAGACATCTTAGACTTGAGATAAGGCATTTCATAAACCATAACTTGCATGAAAACATAAATTACAATAACAAAACTTATTATCCTAAGCAATCCTAGGTAAAACAAGTTATGTGTCAACCTAAACCATTCATGTGAATTTGAGGAAACGATAAGCACATTCCTAATTAGGAATGGCTAGATGTTTGAAACACCAAATATCAACCACCCATGTTGATAGATGTTCCCCCTCAATCAATGCATATACAATTCGAAATATGGAGGTTTTAGGTACCCAAATTTTGGGACCTAATGCATCAATAATGAAGGACTTAGGCGCCCATGCCTTAGTCACTTTCTTCCTAACCTTTTGAACCCTAGAATTATTTTGTGCTCTAAATTGGGTTCTTGACATTAAGGATACAAAGGTTGGTTCTTTAGGTCGATAACCTATACCGGCCTTGTTATAAACCGCTCTTTGGGAGTTTAGTATCATGTCTAAGGTTTTGGAGCTAGATGAGAATTTCTCAAGAACATTCTTGAGATTTTCAACTTTGTCATTCTCAAGGGTCTTAACATGCAAGTCATCAATTACTTCATCTTTAGAGGTTTTCAATTTTTTACCTCTAACTTTAAAGATTTAATCTTGTTCTTAGACTTTTTGAGCATGTTTGTCAAACAAGCTATTGTTCTATAGCACTTATCCAACTTGGGAGAAATTACCTCTTCATCATCCGAAGATGATGAAGGCGCGGTTGAGGAGCTTGATTCGTTGTCACTCTCCTTGGATGACTCTTCTAAGGCCACGAAAGCCATGTGACAGTGGCTTTCCTCCTCCTCCTTGTCAATCTTCTTCTTCCTTTTGTTTCCTACCACAAAAGCATACCCTTTCTCCTTGGGGCCTTGGTTAGAGATCTCATGTAATTCCATTTCACAAAATAGATCTTCTAACTTAACAATAAAAAAATCTTTGGAAACCTTGTAGGCATCCACCATGGATGACCACAAAGTATTCCTAGGGAAAGCTTTGAGAACAAAGCTTACTAGATCCCGGTTTTCTACCTTTTCGCCGATGGAATGTAAGCCATTGAGAATCTCTTTGAATCTTCCATGGAGTTCACTTACCTTTTCATTTTCTTCCATGGATAGATTTTGGAGTTGACTGTGAAGGAGATCCTTCTTGGCTGTCTGGGTTTCATGAGTGCCTTCATGGAGCTCAATGAGCTTGCTCCATAGATCTTTAGCACTTGTGAAGGGACTAACTTTGATCAACTGGTCCTTGGACATTCCGCACTGCAGGGTAACCACAACTTTGGCATTTGCTTCACCCTTTCTAATTTGCTCAGTCGACCAACTTGAGAAATCGAGGTCTCTTCCTTCGGCGTCCCTTGGAGGGATGAAACCTTCATTGACCGAGAACCACATGCACATGTTGGTCTTCAAATAATACTCCATCTTCGATCTCCAATATGGAAAATCAGTGCCGTCGAAGACTGGAGGTCGGTTTATGCTCAACCCTTCTCTTCCAGCCATCTCGTAGACTCTTGGATGTTAAGCCGCTTGAATAAGCCCCAAGCTCTGATACCACTTGTTGGTGCTTGGATGGCTAGAGAGGGGGGGTGAATGTAGCCAGACACTTAAAACTTAGCATTTTTTGAGATTTCTCTCCACTTCAGAGGTTAGGCAGCGGAAACAAAGAAAACAAACAGAAATGTGCAGAAATGAAGAGAAAACCAAAACGCTAACAAGGATCATTTACAAGGTTCGGGGATAACTTGCCCCTACTCCTTGGCGTGCCCTCAAGGTGGGCGATCCCTTGATCGTCGGTAGATCAAGCCCCGAAAAATCCGGATAGAATACAACCTTCTTCTCGGTGGAGTAACCTCTCCACAGCGTTTCAAGATGAATGAAGTATTAAGTATAGGAAACACAAGAGGAAACCTTACTGAGCACTTAGAACCGCAAGAACACAAGCGAACTCCTCACTAAGCTCCACTCAGCACAGATCTCACGCAAGAACTTCCTTCTTCATGTCTTCTTGCTGATGGACTCGCCAAGCTCCTAGTTTCTTCTAAGTCCTAAAGTATCAGCTCAAGATTCACAGTTGCTTGCACAAAAGAGGGATCAAAGTTGTCACAAGATCAAGAAGTTGTAGCTCAAGCAGAGAGACTCCTCTTCTCCACTTCTCAGCACTTTTAAGCATCTAGCTTCTCTAGCTCACATCGCCAGCCACCAGACGCTCTACTGCAGCTTACCAGCTGCTCAACTGCAACTGCCCACCTACCACTGAGCTCTCCTGGACTCCCTGAGCTTCCCTCAACCAAGCCCCAGTCAGCAGCTCCAGCAGCGCTAGCATCTGTTGCAACCTGAGATGGAAAACGGACAAACCTACTGCAATGAAAGACTCCCATTGACCCTCCTTGAGTGTTTGAATTCATCCCTGTCATCTGCACACTAAATCAGATCATTAGCACAGCAAATCAAGCAGAGGATCAAATATCAGAAGACTCTGAATAAGTATCGGTAGTGTATCAGTAGTAATCAGAACACTATCAGAGCTCTGACATCGCTTTTGAATTAAAGCTGTCAACTGCTAATCGGTCACCGGACCGATCAGAGAGACTCCTGATCGGTCGCCAGACCGATCAGGATGGGTTCAGACCGATCAGGATCTAACCTGATCGGTCCCCAACACGTAATCAGAAATCGCAACTTCTCCGGGACCGATCACCAGACCGATCCCAAGTCGTGGATCGGTCACCAGACCGATCCACCCCTTTGCAGGGTGTTTTCCCAGCTTCGCAGTCCAACACTCCTGATCCGTCCCCAGACCGATCAAGGTGTGTCCTGATCGGACTGGTGACCGATCAGGCCACCCTCCGACCGATCGGACTGGAGCCTGATCGGTTATAAGGAGGAGTCCGCGACACTTGATCGTTCACCAGAACGATCTGAACAGTATCCTAGATCGGTCAACAGACTGATCAGGATCGATCAGTAGAGTTCCCAAACTTACTGTATGCTCCCTGATCGGTCACTAGACTGATCAGGAGCTGATCAGTAGAGTTCCAAACTCACTGTGTGCTCCCTGATCGGTCACCAGACCAATCAGACACAACTGGATCGATCACCAGACCGATCCACGAGGGAACTCCGTGCCAAACTCCCTGATCGGTCACCAGACCGATCCAGGAAAGGTTAAAACCACTTCAAGTCATGAGAACAAGCCTACAACCCTTCTCTGACTCGTTCTTAGTCCCCCAGACCAAGACACCATGCCCAGTTTCACTCACCGGGACTTCTACCTAGCCCTCCAAGCTAGGACCTAACCCTCCAAGCCAGGGTTTCATCCAACCTAGCCCTCCAAGCTAGGACCTGACCCTCCAAGCCAGGATTTCATCCAACCTAGCCCTCCAAGCTAGGACGTGGCCCTCCAAGCCAGGATTTCATCCAACCAAGCCCTCCAAGCTAGGTCCTGGCCATCCAAGCCAGGGTTTTATCAACCTAGCCCTCCAAGCTAGGACTTGGCCCTCCAAGCTAGGACCTGGCCCTCCAAGCCAGGGCTTTTTCACACCTAGCCCTCCAAGCCAGGGCTTTTTCACACCTAGCCCTCCAAGCTAGGACTTTTCACACCTAGCCCTGCAAGCTAGGACTTTTTCCCACCTAACCCTCCAAGTTCTCCAAGCTAGGAATTTTCACACCTAGTCCTCCAAGCTAGGACTTTTTCACACCAAACCCTCCAAGTTAGGACTTTTCACACGCCAGCGTGCGATCTCCCGATCCACATGGACTTAATCCGAATTCAACCAAACTTGAATCAAACTTAAATCTGTGTCAAACACCAAAACGACAATCAGGGTCAGACTGCATCAACACAAGGTTAGTTCCAAAACAACCAAAGCAAGAATATTAGTTAGTATTTACACCCGTAGCTGTCTTGATTCTGACTTCGGGTCTCCCAAATGGAACCCTAGGTCAAACCGATGCCTACTGTTCCCTCGACGGGGAATGCGTCCTCACCTACTCCTCTCTAGAGAGTTTACCTTTTGCCAACCGGCTCCTCCGGTTGGACTTTTGCTCGATCTACCTGTCCAGGTCTTCGTGCCTAGTCCTCGACCAGGGCTTCGTTCCCACCTTCCAAGCAGGTCTTCGGTGCCCAGCCCCTTGCTAGGACTTCGTGCCCAGTCCTCGACCAGGACTTCGTGCCCACCTTTCGAGTAGGTCTTCGGTGCCCAGCCCCTTGACGAGGTCTTCTTTGCCGAGCCCTTTGCCAGGACTTCTTGCCTAGTGTACCTAGGACTTCTTCCTGCACACTTAGTAAACACATTAGACAACAATAACATCTTAACTCTTGAACCCTTTGCCATTATCAAAATCCAGGTTTGACTTAGTTGCTGCCTGCACCAACAATCTCCCCCTTTTTGATTTATGGCAACCCGGTTTCAAAATGATATGTTAATACAGATAAGTAAAGTACCAAAGTTAATTTCCTCCCCTGGAAGAAATCTCCCCCTGAGTTTTTCAAAAGTTTGTGGTGTTTTTTGAAAAAGTTTCTAAGTCTAAAAGTGAAACATTTTTCAGGTTTTCAATACTTAGAAAATTTTCAAGAAAAGGTTTTTAAGTTAGAAAACATTTTCCATAACATATTTTGAGTTGGGCACTTGGAAAGTTTTTAGGAGAATTTGAAATTTACACTTAGAAAATTTTCAACCAACCAAAGATGCTTAGAATAATTTTTGAACGTAAGTAATTTCGAAAATAATTTCCAAAATACTTAGTTTTTGCACTTTAGAAAATTTTCTAAACTTATTCTCATGTTTTAACACTTAGAAAATTTTCAAGCAGTTTTAATACTTAGAACGCAATTAAAATACTTAGAAAGCAGTTTAAATACTTAGAAAGCAGTTTAAATACTTAGAAATATTTTTTAAGCACTTTTAATACTTAGAAATATTTTTCAGGCACAATTTTGAATTTATGACTTAGAAAAAATTTTCAGAAAATTTTTCAGAATAAGTACTTAGAATAATTTTTGAAAATAAGAAAAATTAACTTTCAAAGTAAACTTAAGTATTTGAAGAACTTTACTTTTTGAAAAAACAGGAGATAGAAATTTTTGGAAAAAGATTTACTTTTGAAGAAATTAATTTTGAAGAAAAAAATTAAATTTTGAAACCTTCTTTTCTCTCCTTTCCAATCTCTCCCCCTTTGCCATATATCAAAAAAAATATAGCAAAAAATGAGTAATCAAAGTAAGATGTTATACTGAACCAATTCTAAATTTAAACAGTACCAAATTAATTTGAATTTTCGCTTTCGGGTCCTGTCTACCCAATTAACTACTTACTGACTGTTATAAACAGCAGCTTTTGCTAGGGTTAGTCAAGTTAAGTGATCTGATCAAGTTAGATTTTCTAAGCTTGACACTTAACCTGATTACTGTTTATTTGGTATTTAGTGCCCCAATTACTGCAGATACACTAGCTTAAAACATCTTGAATCAAGGCAAAGACCTAAGTATCTCAACCCATTCTAGGTTATCAATCAAAAGTACCGTAAGGTGCTTGTGAGATGCTGGCTTCTAGATCTATAGGTGCATGCAATTCTAGGGTTAGGGCCTAAGCTAAGTCCATTTGCAAAAAGACCTTAGTTTTGAAAAGGGTAATTTTATTTTAAAAAACTAAGTCGGAAAAAATCATTTTAAATAACATAATGAAAATAAAGAAATGATTTTGCAGAAAATAAAACAGTTTTAGAAAAACAATATAATTAGAGCAGTCCTATTCTACCAAGCATAACCCTAACTGCCTTCTTAGTGAGCTGAACTCAGACTCAGGTAGGGGTTTGGTGAAGATATCAGCTAAGTTAGATTTTGAGTCTATATGCTTAAGGACTATCTCACCCCTGGCTACATGATCTCTTACAAAGTGGTGTTTAACTTCTATGTGTTTGGTTCTTGAGTGTTGGATTAGGTTCTTAGTTAGATTAATTGAACTTATATTATCAATGTAGACTTGGGTTTGGGTGTAGTCATGCTGGAAGTTTTTAAGAGTGTGCATCATCCATAAGAGTTGTGCTACACACTCTCCTAAAACAACATACTCATCTTCAGTTGTGGATAGAGCTACACAGTGTTGCTTTCTGCTGCACTAACTCACTAGACTGTTTCCTAAAAGTTGGCAGCTTCCACTTGTACTCTTTCTATCTAGTTTGCAACCAGCATAGTCAGAATCCGAGTATCCTGATAGGTCAAAAGTTGAGGTCCTAGGATACCAAATCCCTACATTTAGGGTGCCCTTGATGTATCTAAATATTCTTTTTAGGGCTGCTAAGTGCATTTCCTTAGCACAGGTTTGGTATCTAGCATACATTCCTACAGTAAAAAGGATATCAGGTCTGCTGGCTGTAAGGTAAAGTAGACTACCAATCATACTTCTATATAGTTTAAGGTCTACGGGTTTACCATCAGGGTCACTATCTATTTTTACATTTGTGGTCATAGGAGTACTTATGCTTTTGGAGTTATCCATTTTGAATTTCTTTATTAACTCCTTAGCATATTTGGATTGATGGACATAATTTCCATCCCTAGTTTGCTTGATTTGTAATCCTAAGAAGACCCCTGGGGTTGACTTAGACTGGAATTTACCTAGGTAGTCCTTGGTGTTTAGGATATGGACTTTGTTGATGCAGTCTGACCCTGATTGTTGTTTTGGTGTTGATACTGATTTAAGTTTTGCTTTAAGTTTGGTTGAGCGAATTTGGGTTAAGTCCTGGTCGGGGACTGGGCATGAAACCCTGGTGAGTGAAGCCAGGTCCTAGCTTGGGAAGCTAGGTTGACTGAAATCTCAGTGAATGAAGCCGGGTCCTGGTGAGTGAAGCCAGGTGATGGAAATCCCGGTGAGCGAAGCCGGGTCGTGGTGAGTGAAGCCAGGTGATTGAAATCCTAGCTTGGAGGGCTAGGTGTTGAAAAGTCCTAATTCGGAAGGGTTGGGTGAAAATTCCTAGCTTGGAGGGTTAGGTGAAAAGTCCTAACTTGGGGGGATAGGTGAAAAGTCCCAACTTGGAGAGTTAGGTGAAAAAGTCCTGGCTTGGAGGGTCAGGTCCTAGCTTGGAGGGCTAGGTATGGAAAGTTCTAACTCGGAAGGTTGGGTGAAAAGTCCTAGCTTGGAGGGCTAGGTGAAAAGTCCTAACTTGGAGGGTTAGGTGAAAAGTCCCAACTGGAGAGTTAATGGAAAAACCTGGCTTGGAGGGTCAGGTCCTAGCTTGGAGGGCTAGGTTGGATGAAACCCTAGCTTGGAGGGCTAGGTTGGAGCCCTTGGATCGGTCTGGTGACCAATCAGGGAGTTGGCACGGTGCTCCTTTGTGGATCGGTCTGGTGACCGATCCATCGATGACTGATCGGTCTGGTGACTGATTAGGGAGCAAACAGTGAGGTTGAGTTCCCTTGCTGAACTGCTCCTGATCGGTCTGGTGACCAATCAGGATCACTGTGCAGATCGTTTTGGAGAACGATCCAGCATCGCAGGTTCCTCTCTATGATCGATCAGGACGGAGCCTGATCGGTCTGGTCACGACCTGATCGGTCTGGTGACCGATCAGGAGGTTTCCTGATCGGTCCGGTGAACGATCAGGAGGTCTGGACTGCGAAGCTCAGAAATTGCCCGATAAAGGGGTGGATCGGTCGGGTGATTGATCCACAACCTGGGATCGGTCTGGTGATCGATCCAGGAGAGTCTCAAAGAAATTGCGATTTCTAATTGAGCATTGGGGACCGATCAGGACGGAGCCTGATCGGTCTGGACCCAGCCTGATCGGTCTGGTGACCGATCAGGAGGCTCTCTGATCGGTCTGGTGACCGATCACTTTAATTCAAAATGCACTGTCAGACGCTCTGATCGCGTCTGAACGTATCGGATTCTCTGTGCTTAACTTCTGATTCTTGATTTACTGAGTGATATGTTGTTCTAATACTCTGATCAAGCTGCAGGTGACAGGGGAGGATTCAAACACTCAAGGAGAAATCAATGGAGGCTTTCCTTGGAGTTGGTTTGTCCGTTTTCCATCTCAGGTTGCAACGGCCGGAGCTGCAGACTGGAGCTGCTGACTGGAGCTTGGCTGAGGGGAGCTCAGGAAGTCCAGGGAGGGCTCAGTGGTAGCTGGCGTTGGCAGGGAAGCAGCTGGAGGCTGCAGGAGATGCTGCCACCTGGTGCTGAGTGGAGAAACAAAAGGGCGGAAGAAGGCTTCGTTGAAGAAGAATTCTGGAGTTCTAGTGTTCGCGAACTGAGTTCTTGCTGCGCCTTTGTGTTCTCCACATCTTGCTTGCGTGATCTGAAGTTCCATCATCTTATGCAAGCAACTACAATCTGTGAAGCAACCATTCATTACTTGAGCGCTTGAAGGAGGGAACAAGAAGCTCCGAGTCCAACAGCGAGAAGACACGAGGAGAGGGCTCTTGCGTGAGATCTGTTGGGACCGGGTGCATGTTGACAAGGATACGGGTTCGTAATATTTTAAAATTTTACGTGCAGCGAAAGAATTAGCATAAAATAATTTCACAAATTATTTTAACCACGTATCTAGCATGCGATCTTATGATGTGTGGACGTAATCATAAATTAAAATATTGCGGAAAAGTAAACTAATTTACTTTGTACCTCGCGTAACTCGAAGAAAAGGGACGAGATCCAACCGTAGCGTCTCTTGGAAGCTCCGCCTCTATTCGCGTCCACGCCGAGTTCTCTTCGGGATGACTTCGCAAAGCCATGAGTTTTGTGCCGACGAGAACTACTGGATTCTCTAAAGGCACAACTAGAAGATCAAGAGAGAAGAAAGGAAACTAACCACCAAGGAACGGAATCTAAATTCCGAGAAGGAAGGAGATGTGATCCGCTTCTTCTTCTCCGAGGTCGTCTTGGTGGATGAAGCTCACGCCCACCTTGGGAGTTGCGCCGGACCTAGGGGAGGAGAGAGAGCCGGCCCTAGAGAGAGAGGGGCACCGGCCCTAGAGAGAGAGAGGCGTGTAGAGAGAGAGAGAGAGAGCAACTAATCTCTTGATTAATTGATTGGGAATTCAAGGCTTGCCTTTGGTTCCTTATATAGTTGCTTCTCCCTTGCCAAGTCTCTCTCTTAACGGAATTAACGGAATTAATTTTCATAAGAAATTTATCTTATAATCTTTCTTATGAATAATTCCGTTATGCCTAGTTTTATTATAACTAACTTTATAATAAAACAAATACTTCTCTCCTTTAATTATGGAATAAATTTTATAAGAAATTTATAAACTTTCTTATTATGGAAAAATCAATTCATAATTGATTTTATAAAATTAAAATAAATCATTCCATAGATCATTTTAATTTCCATAAAAAGAATAAATTTCTATAAATTTCTTTATATAAATTTCTTTATACAAATTTATTTATCCATAATTTATAAAACAAATCGCGCTAGATTTATTTTATTAATTAAACCAAATAAATTGGTTTTCTCCCCAAGTGGTGGCCGGCCAAACCAAAGAGGGTTGGCACCCTCTTTGGCCGGCCAAACCGAGCCGAACCAATCGCGAATTAAACTCATTTATTCGCCCAATAAGCCTTCAAAAGACTTAGCCATTTTTAGCTTTCGTTGCGCCTCTGATTAACTCAGATTCGACTTATTTCTCTTGATTGGAAAATCCAATTTTCAACTCGTTTTAAATCCCTCGGATTACTCGTAGTGCGTGTGACTAAATAGGCTTTCGATTTATGTTGGCCGTCTATAATTAACCAATTATAGAACGGTCATGAGTGGCACCTAGTAGTACATCATGACCCCCAATTAATCGAAAGATCAACGGTTTGACCTCAGAAGTAATTCTGAAACCCTTCAGCAGCTCTAATGAATCGTGCCCCATTCCCTTCACCATCATATACCCACTTGGTTCAGGACACGGTCTATTTGTGTCAGTCCCCACTAGGCTGACTACGTCACACCTAGCCCAAGTAGTGTCTTTCTCGTCCTTTGGATTTCTAATTACTCTCATGTATTTAAGAGACTCGCACTCTAAACATGATATGCTCTGGCCAGAGGCTTTGAGTAACAATCCGACGATAGGCCTGGGTATACATCTCCTCGCAAGGAGTGGTGAATACTTTGTAGGCTGCTCAAACATCTTCGGGCATTTCGGCTTATACCCAATCATCCTGGGTCCACACCTCCTAGGAGATGCTTGCTTAAGATGTTAAAGTATAAGTCTCCATGACCAAGATGACTTGAACACCGCAAGTCAAAGGAACATCGCACTTAAGCTGCAGTAAGAACTTCATTGACATATCTATATAGATTACCATATGAAGTTTTACAGCTAGTCACTCTAATGAACTAGTTCCCTTAACTAGCATCCATGTTTATCTCCGGACATCCCAATGTCACCAGCCAGTGAGAATCAGCTGATTAGAGAATAACCCATGCTAGTCTCAACAGAATTGATAATGTCCGTTTTTATCATTTCATCGACTAGGGATATTTTCAATACTTCACAATTGCACATTTAGAGATAATCACTAGTTGTGATCCCATCACAAATTCTCTTATGCTGTGAATTGTATTGCGGACATTCAGTAGATGAGTTTAAGATCCCAATCAAATACACAAACATGTATACTCAAATAGTGAATTATCATTTATTAAAATGAATATTTACAATCATAAGGCGATTGCCTTAGGACACTTCTCTCATATCACTAACAAACTCCCACTTGGCCTAATGCCAATCGCTACGGTATCCAATACCACAGGCTCTAACATGACCCTCAAACCTATTTTGAGGCAAGGCCTTAGTTAAAGGATCCGCTAAATTCCTTTCAGTGGAAATTTTCTCAATTTATATGTCATTCCTACTTATAATCTCTCTGATCAGATGATAGCGGTGAAGCACGTGTTTGGATTGCTGATGAGACCTTGGTTCCTTTGCTTGTGTAATAGCTCCATTGTTGTCGCAATAAACCGGTATTGCTTCATCAATGGTTGGAACCTCACCAAGTTTTGAGACAAACTTCTTGATCCAGACTGCTTCCGTGGTAGAATCCGCTACGGTGTCTTATTTGGAACTCTTCCAACTTATTACGCCTCCATTCAAAGTAAATACGTATCCAGACTGCGATTTGGAGTCATCCTTATCTGTCTGGAAACTGGCATCTGTATACCCACGTATTACCATATCTCCTTCTCCATATATTAGGAACACATCCTTAGTTCTTCTTAAGTACTTAAGGATTGTCTTAATAGCCGCCCAATGATCCATTCCTGGATCCGACTGGTATCTGCTTGTGACACTCAAAGCATATGATACATCGAGCCTTGTACATAACATAGCATACATGATAGATCCTATCGCGGATGCATAAGGAATCGTATTCATGCAAATCCTCTCGTCTTCTGTGCGCGGACACATAGACTTTGAAAGGTTGATCCCATGCCTGAGGGGAAGGTAACCTTTCTTGGATTCCGACATGCTAAACCTTTTTAGCACTCGGTCTATATATGTAGACTGCGAAAGACCAAGCAACCATTTTGATCTATCTCTATAGATTCTAATCCCAAGGATATAGGTTGCTTCTCCCAGGTCTTTCATGGAGAAAGTTTTGGACAAACAAATTTTAATTGTCTGTAAGACTGATATGTCATTTCCTATAAGTAATATGTCATCGACATACAATACTAGGAATACGACTGCACTCCCACTAACCTTCTTGTACACACAAGGTTCGTCAGGATTTTGTGAGAAATCAAACTCTTTGATTGTCTCATCAAAACGGATGTTCCAGCTCCTGGATGCTTGCTTCAGTCCATATATGGATCGTCGAAGCTTGCATACTTTGGTTTTATCAACCGATGTGAAACCTTCAGGTTGTATCATGTATACATCCTCAAGCAGGTTTCCATTAAGGAAAGCTGTTTTCACATCCATTTGCCATATCTCATAATCATAATGAGCTGCTATGGCTAGGAGCATCCGAATGGATTTAAGCATAGCTACTGGCGAATAGGTTTCATCATAATCAATTCCTTGTTTCTGACGATATCCTTTTGCCACTAATCTAGCCTTAAAGGTAACAACATTACCTTCCATATCGGTTTTCTTCTTGAAAACCCACTTGCACCCTATGGGTTTAATCCCTTCAAGTGGGTTAACCAAGTCCCATACTTGATTTTCGTACATGGAATCCATTTTCGACTTCATGGCTTCAAGCCATTTGTCCCTTTCTGAACATTTCAGAACATCTTCATAACTGATAGGTTCGTCATCGCTTATGAGTAACACGTCGTTCGATTCACTTATGAGAAATCCATATCTCTCTAGAATATTGCGTGTCCTATCAGACCTACGAAGGGGTGGTGTTGTTTTAGGTTCAACTGATAGCTCATCATTATGAGTTATTAGTTGTGGGTCTTGACTAGGTGTCTCTGTAATGTCTATTGGAGTTTCTTGAACTTCATCAAGTTCAATGCCACTCCCACTGTTTTCTTGTAAAAGAAATTCTTTTTTCAGAAATACAGCATGCCTTGAAACAAACACCTTTTGTTCCAAGGGATGATAGAATTGGTAACCCTTCGTTTCCTTAGGGTATCCAATAAATAGACATTTATCAGACTTAGCATCCAATTTGTCTGATACAGTCCGCTTCACATAAGCAGGACAACCCCATATCTTAAGGTGAGTTAAGTGAGGTTTCTTACTATTCCATGTCTCATATGGAGTAGTAGAGACTACCTTGGTCGGGACTCTGTTTAGCAAGTAAACAGCTGTCTTAAGTGCATAGCCCCAAAAGGATTTTGGAAGAGTTGCATGATTCATCATCGACCTAACCATGTCCATTAAGGTTCGGTTGCGCCTCTCAGATACACCATTATGCTGTGGTGTATATGGTGGAGTCCATTGGGACAATATCCCATTGTCCCTAAGATAATCTTGAAACTCTTGACTTAAGTATTCACCACCTCGATCGGATCGAAGTATCTTAATGCTTTTGCCAAGCTGTTTCTCTACTTCATTTCTGAACTCTTTGAATTTCTCAAAAGCTTCAGATTTGTGTTTCATCAAGAACACATACCCGAATCGTTAGTGATCATCGATAAAGGTGATGAAGTAGCTATAGCCTCCTTGTGCAAGAGTTGACATTGGTCCACATACATCAGTATGTATTAGACCAAGCAATTCTCCCACTGGATTACCTTTTCCAGAAAAGGGTAATTTGGTCATCTTGCCTTTTAAGCATGATTCGCATGTATCAAATGAACCGGGTTCAAATGATTCCAGAATTCCACATCGGTGTAATTCGGTCATGCGTTTCTTACTTACATGGCCAAGACGGCAATGCCAAGTATAGGAGTCTATTCGATTATCTATTCGAGCACGTTTGTTGCTAACTTCGATATTGAAAACGTCACCGGATAAATCTAACGTGTAGATACCATTGCACAAAGTTCCATTCCCATAAAGAACGCCATTTAAACTTATGTAACAACAATTGTTACTAAAAGTTAAATGATAACCCTTTTCATTCAAACATGAAATAGATACAATGTTCTTTATTAATGAAGGAACAAAATAACAATTATCCAATTCTAAGACACGTCCAGTGGGGAGCTTTAGCAAATATGTTCCGATGGCAACAGTAGCAATCTTTGCTCCATTTCCAACTCGCAAATTCGCTTCTCCTTTGACGAGTCTTCTTCTATTCCTTAGCCCCTATATGTCATTACATATATGTGAGCTACACCCAGTATCAAGTACCCAGGTATTTGAGGAAATCGAGTGACATTCAATAACGAAGATACCTGAAGAGGATGGGGCATCAGATGCCTTATTCTTCAAGGACTCAAGATAAACCTTGCAATTTCTTCGCCAGTGACCCTCCTTGCCACAATGATGGCAAGTTCCTTTTGGTTTCTTTTCAGTTTTTTTGGCCTTTTTCTTCTTCCCTTTATTCTGTTCTTTGGCCTTCCTCTTAGAACCTTTCTTCGAGGAACCAACTAACAGTACCGTCTTTTGATCCGGCTTTACAGAAGGCTCCACAGTCTTTAGCAGGTTGAGCAACTCAGGAATGGTAGTCTCTAGTTTGTTCATCCGATAGTTCATCACAAATTGTGAATAACTTTTGGGCAAACAATTCAGAATTAAGTCAATACTTAGTTCATGATCCATTGCAAAACCGAGTGTGCTCAGTCGCTCAATGTACCCCAACATCTTTAACACAAACTGCGAGGCAGAAGTGCCTTCCTGCATCTTAGTGGTGAAGAGGAGTCTGGAGACTTCGAACCTTTTGGATCTCGCCTACTCTTCAAACAACTCATGAAGATGGAAGATGATGGTATAAGCATCCATATGCTCATGCTGCTTTTGCAGCTCAGGTATCATAGAGGCTAGCATGATGCAACTCGCAAGTTCAGAATCGGTCACATGTTTCTGATAGGCCACTAGCTGGTCTGGAGTTGCACCTTCTGGAGGATGGTTGGGAAGTTGATCTTCAAGGACATATGCAAGCTTCTCTGCCTTGAGGACTATCCTCAGGTTTCGAAGCCAGTCCATGAAGTTTGGCCCAGTCAGTTTATTGGTGTCCAAAATGGAACGCAAATTCAGAGAAGACATGATCGAGTGATTATCCTAGAAATACAAATTGAGCTTATGTGAGAAGAATGATTAAAGAATGTATCAACATACATTAATAAAATCCTATTTATTTTTCAAATTGAATAACCTTTTTTATCAATTCGGGAGATCGTAGGAACATCTCCAAATAGGTTGATATCCAACCATAGATAAGAACAACCATGGCTGTGGCCATCAAGTTATTCTTAGCTATGAAGGTAGGTAATTATACCGATTACATATCACATATATGTAACTATCACTTTATGCTATCAACTAATTGAATGTTTGCATAAATCATTGGGTTGTTAACTCATTAACAAGTATGCAACATTATACATAGCACCCAACTGCAC
>JAGFNQ010003367.1:74820-91758 GCA_024364735.1 Boesenbergia rotunda | reverse complement strand
CCGACACAAATGTGGACAAGCAAGTTAAAAGATTAAGAAACAAAGAAGTGCCACTAGTGAAGGTCATCTGGCAGAATCAAAAGCATGAAGAGGCTACTTGGGAACGTGAGGACAGCATGAGAGAGAGATATCCAGAATTATTCTAAGTTCGAGGACGAACTTTTTATAAGGTATGGGGGATTGTAACGCCCCAAAATTTCTATTTTTAGTACTTAAAGTCCTTAGAATTATTTAGAAATGGTTTAGAAATATTCTAGATATTTTTAGAAATTTTTAGAGTATTTTTATGAAATTTTCCGAGTCCGTTTGGTATTTTTGGAAAAAGAAAAAGAAAAAAAAAACGTTTAAGGGCAGCCGGTGGATTGAACCCGCGACCACCACGAAACAGCCCGCGGGCGCAACCAACCGGGCTAGGGTATCAAGCACAGAAAAGGAAGGAGAGACCTCTATTTAAGGGGTAGTTAGGTCAATTTGCCCCCATAAGTATAAATGGAAAAACCAATTAAGTGCAGCTGGTGGATCGAACCCGCGACCAGCACGAAACCAGAAACGCGCGCGACCCAGCTGGGCTAGGGTATCAAGCACAGAAAAGGATGGAGAGACCTATATATTTAAGGTGTAGTTAGGTTAATCCGCCCCATAAGTATAAATAGGTAATTAAAGAGAGAAGTTTTATTTTCTCTCCTCTCCAAACCCTCACGCCGACCCCTCCTCTTCTGGGCGAAACTACACCAAGCTCTAGGGGGCCGGTCAAGGCTCTTCTCCAAGAGATAATTCTATATTCGGGATCCCCGCGGCGAGAGGAACGCGTAGACGTGAAGAATTCTCCGAGATCTCAAGTTTCTCTCGAGTCCTAGACGTCAATCTTGGTTGTAAGTCCAAGATATCAATGTAAGTACTGCTCACCTGCAGTAAGAGGCAGTTTTTCCGCGAGAATTTCCTTTAAAAGTTTTTAGAAGAGATATTTCTTTTGTTTGAGTTTTTGCATGTGATCTTAGTTCATTATATGCTTATATATGTTGATTAATACCCTATGTGAGTTTAGGGTCCAAGAAAAGCTATGAGAAAAGAAAAGGAAAGATAAAGATAAGAAAAGAAAAGGCCAAGGCCTTAAAGAAATCCCCAAAAGTCAAGACTTAGGGATTTTTAGCACGCAAGGTGCTCCAGAAATGCCAAGGCATTTACAGATAAGAAAGAAAAGAAAGAAAAGCTATTTTATTTTATAAGGCCAGTACCCGGCGTCCAAGGGCGTCGTTAAAGAAATCCAGGTGTCCAATTCCAAGGTCTTGGCCCTGGTAGACCAAGGTCTGCTCTATTAGGATTGGTGGCTCGCTACCCCCAACCTTTTAGGGAACGCGCATATCAGATGGTACTTACGTCTTCAGTGGATCCAAGTGATTATTATTTTCAAGTATATGCTTTAGCAAAGTTTCTAAAGTTTAAAGAGTTTTCAAAAAGTTAAAGAATAGCTAAAGTTTCAAGTTGAGCCAAGAAAAGTAAATTGAGATTTATTAATGCTTGAGTATGCATGTTTTGAGTTATACATGTTCTTAGTTTTCTTTCAAGCATATAGTATCTCATGTGATTTCATATTGTTCAAGAAGCATGTTTGCACATTTCGAGATTTTGTGAGCTAGATAGTACTTACTAAGCTTTTTGCTTACTAGTTGCATTTCCTCTTACTGCAGATAAAGGTAAAGGCAAGCAATTCTGAAGGAAGGCGACGAGGCGGTGCTGAGTAAAGTGTGTGTGGTGGCTGATTTTGGAGAGATCCTTGAGACGAGACAATTTAGTTATTTGAATTACAATGTTTTAGTTTATTCAAATTTTAAGTTCTTGCTTTATGGAGTCTAGCGAACATTAAGTTTTGGATAGTTTTACATGCTCAATTTCTTAGAGTAAAGATTTCATGTCATTTCATTTAGCATACATATCCTTATGATTGCATTGGATGAGTAGAAGTGTGAGTAGTTTAGAATATTGATACTTTGTTGGAGTTATTGATGCATGTGCCAAGATAGTGCTAGCTTCTCTTTTGAATTAAGTTTTATTGCTCAATTATGCTTAGAAAAGTTGCTTGCTCATTTCATAATGCCTTAGTGATGTTATAGAACATGCATTTGGTGTTATGTATGCATAGGAGTCAAGAGTGGTACAAACTCTATTGTTAAAGTTCATTTAAACTCGAATAGCTCATTTCTTCCGCAAAAGTCCTAATTTCAAGTTTATGGATTTGTTTTGATTGGCTAAATTGTTTAGAAAACTGATATAGAGTATAGAAATGGTGTCATGATTCTATATGGCTCGAAAGTATAGGTTTGGTGGAGAGTTGAAGCAACTGCCGAAACCTGAATTTCGAATTACAGGCCTATCAGTCGACTGATACAGTATCAGTCGACTGATACCTGCAGTTTGAGTTGGGCGAGGCAAGCTTCAAGTGTACCAATTGCGAGATATCGAGATAGTAAGTGTGATGTGTTAATAGGCATGATTGCTTAAGTTAGAATATGTTTGTTAGATGAATTTAAAAGTTTAAAAAAAAAGATTTCCGCATTCTTAGTCGTGCATTAGAGTCAAGAAGTAAAGAAAGTAACGATCCGTCTAAGGCAGAGAAGGCGGGTCGCTACAAAGCATATGAACAAATTCACATAGCATGATTCCTAACTTCACCATAGATCTACACCCTACATAGCATGGCATAAATCTTAACATACATGAACATGAGACATACATATGTGAACATAAAACATGCTTATACCTGAACATAAGGCATACTTAGACATGAACACAAGGCATACTTAGACATGAACATAATTCTTAGCAGTCATAAACATAAAGCATACTTATACATGAACATAATTCATAGCATACATAAACATAAATCATACTTATACATGAACATAGTTCTTAGCATAATAAACATAAAGCATACTTATACATGAACATAATTCTTAGCATACATAAACATAAAGCATACTTATACATGAACATAATTCTTAGCATACATAAACATAAAGCATACTTATACATGAACATAATTCTTAGTATACATAAACATAAATTATGAGCATAAACACACAACATAAAATATACTTACCCTGGCGCGATGCATAACATGGATGTATGAATGAGTCAAATGCAGTTACTACATAAGGATGCTTAGTTTTTAAAATCATACTTTTACATGCTTAACATAACATCATTGGGGTCCCCAGCTTGTACCACTTACATACATCATAAGCGCGCATCCCAAAGTAAATATGAGGTAGCTAGCCTCAACCTACTAGGGTAAGGATAGCATAGTCGGTAGTCCTAGAACCGAGGTGTTCTTAAGGTGCCCATCCCTGTTGCACAGCTTCGGTAGTGCCAGAACCGTGGACAGCATAGTCGGTAGTCCAGAACCGGGGCGTTCTTAAGGTACCCATCCCTTGGACCCTTACTTCGGTCCGGTACAAGCCTTATGTATGAAAATAAACATGCATGCTTCATCATTCATACTTGTCATTCATACTTATTTCATATCATCGTTATGCCTTCATCATTCATACTTATCATTCATAAATAAGGCATAACCATCATCTTCATTCATACTTATCATTCATTATTCATAACATAGAACATACATACATAATCATGTTTCTAGTCATAACCTTATCCAGGTTCATAAAGCTTGCATGATCATGATACATAATAAACATACACCTCTTACATGATACATTTCACCTAACATACATAATTCTAATATTCATCATAAGACATAGATGATAAGCTACACATAAACCTAACACATACTGTTGGTGTAGTTTACACTAACGGTCAAACTCAAGTTTTGATGAATGACAAACAGGTTAAAGTTAGGTTGTTATGGTTCTAACCTCTTTACCAAGTATGCAGGGTTGAAAGACTTAGGTCCAGACACTAGGCTGAAGTCCAGGATGGTTGAGTCCTGGCAGAAAGTCCAGTTGGGTCCGCGAGGCTTGACAACTGGCTGAAGACCAAGTTGGTGGAGACTTGGCAGAAAGATCAGGGTGGTTGAGTCCTGGCAAAAAGTCCTGGTAGGTCAAGAAGTCAAGTAAAACTGCACAAAGGGTAAGTAAGGTAAGTCACTGGAGGAGCGAACCAGTGAGGACGGGCCCCATTTTGGGACTTTAGGCGCGGTCCAACTTAGACCCATTTGGGTGATCTAAGTTGAGTCCTGGTTAGATCCTGGTCCGGATGTGGACGGGATCTAATTACCTTTGAATATTTCAAATTTTAGTCCATTTTATTATTATACTAACTCTGATTTACAGGGTTTATTTGGTATATGGACTAAGTTGATTTTGCAGGCGAATTCTGCAAAATTACTCCTGATTATTTTTTTAATTTGAAATTTTATTAAAGAATAAATTTATTCTTATTAATAATAATAAATTCATTCCTATTATTATTATCCACAGCTTGGGTAAGATGAATTTCTATTCCTATTATTATTTTTTTGTTAAATAGAAATTCAAATGATGGATAAAGCAGATTGAGTTGTGCTACTTCAAATGATGGATAAAGCAGATTGAGTTGTGCTACATCAAATGATGGATAAAGCGCTGCACAAAAATATGATCGCTGCACAAAAATAGGATCTGGATGAAACTCAAAGCTCGAGAAGTCCTCTATAAAAAGCATGAGAATTAGCACAGAAAAGAATAGTGATAATTCGAACAGTGCCATCATCTCTTCTTCACGCTTTCACGCTCGGTGCTTCCACGCACTTTTGCTACGGCCTGTCTTCCAACTCATCTACGTCCAATTACTGCTGGAAGACCACCCTTAACATCCGAACTCATTCAGATAATTTTTTTTGGTAACGATTTTATTACTGCATTATCTGTACTCATTTCTATTAGAGAGTGTGAGGTTGTCACACTCTCTATCGTCTGTATTCGCCTACTCTACCGGGGGTCTCTGGTAGAGAGTTTTAGTGAATTGCCCACAGAAAAGGTCTGAGGGACCTGGGCCTTCGAGTAGGAGTCGCCGAAGGCTCCGAACGAAGTAAAACTCGTTCGTGTTTTGTGTGTTCGTTTTTTATCATTTCTTTTGTTTCCGCTGTGCACGACTTTACAAACACATTCTTTTTAATCTGAAAAATATATTTTTTAAAACACACGTGATTCACCCCCCCCCCCCTCTCACGTGCATTCCGATCCTACAAGTGGTATCAGAGCCAAGTTCGCTCTGAATCGGTGCAACCACCGTAAGAGCAGGGGGAAATCTGTTTTGTGTCTTTTGTTGCATGATCTAAATTTGGTATTCTTGCCTAAATTTAGTTATTTTTCTCGTTCGTTGGTTTTACTTGAATCTGGTGCAACACCATTCAAGTTGCTTTTCGTTAGTTTATCCTTTCCCGCACTACTAATCCAAGACCCAGTCTTGGGATATTTTTTCTACTTTTATTTCGTGTGCACAGAATTTAAATGGCCCAAGGTGAAGGCTATAGCACTGCCTGCCCTCCCCTCTTTAATGGGGAAGACTTTCCCTACTGGAAGAGAAGGATGGAGGTTTATCTGAAGACCGACATGGATCAGTGGTTCACAGTTCAAACAGGCTACACAGCGCCAATGGATGAGGGAAATAATGCTCCACTGAAGCCCGACAGATGGAACCCGGAGATGAAGAAAAAGGCTCAGACCGAGTTCAAAGCTCAAAACACCCTCCAGTGCGGACTTACCAAAGAGGAGCTAAACAGAATTGGACCAACCGACTCGGCGAAGGAGCTATGGGACAAATTAACAGAATTACATGAAGGCACTTCTGATGCAAAGGTAACAAAGAGAGATCTGTAATTGAATAAGTTATTTAACATAAAAATGCAGGAAGGAGAATCAGCAAGTCAACTCCACGCCCGGATTAAGAACATATTGAATGGACTCCACATGATCGGGCACAAACAGGAGAACCGGGACATCATAAGGTATGCGTTAAATGCATTCCCAAGAAATTCACTATGGGCATCTATTATAGATGCCTATAAAATTTCTAGGAACCTTTCAAAAATTAATCTGGATGAACTATTTTGTGAATTAGAGCTGCATGAGCAAACTAACGCCAAGGTCGAGAAAGGGCTAGCTTTATTTGCAGGTTCACCAAAAGAAGCCAAATCAAAGAGAAAAATTCAAGAAGAACCTGATGATGAGTCAGACTCTGACTCAGATGAAGAAGAAGAATTGGTGAACTTGGTAAGAAAAATGTTCACCAGAAGGAAGAACAAATTTTCAAAGAAAGATATTCAAAAGGTAATGAAGCCGTCCAGCACTGAAGGTAAAAGCAAAATGATCTGCTTCGGCTGTAACAGAAAAGGGCACTTCATACATGAATGCCCTTACAAGAAGGACGACCAACCCACTAAGAACAAAAAGAAGAAGGCTCTTCAAGCCACGTGGTATGAAAGCTCGGACGATTCCGACGATGAACAACAAAAGAACGCAAGCTACCTCGCACTGATGGCAACCGGACCTGAATCGGACTCGGAGCAAGACGAGGATTCCGAATACGAGTCGAGCCAAGAGATCGGACTATTTTCGGACGGCTCGACTAAGGTATATTTAGATTCAGTGAATGAAAAGTTCTTTAAAATTATTTCTGTCTTAAATAAGAGATTAGATGCATCTGAGCTTAGGACTGATCAGCTCCTTAAGGAAAATCAAGACCTTAAGGAGCAAATTCTAAATCAAAACACAACTGAATTAAACTCAAAAATTTCTAAACTTGAAAATGAAAACTCCACCCTTAAGGGTGAAGTTCAAAAACTTGAGGATCTACTAGCAACTTTACAAACTCGATCCAAGAACCTTGACCTTATACTTGGATCACAAAAGGGCATGTACAATAAGTCTGGGATAGGTTTTAAATCAGGATCGGCCCAAAGATCCTTTCTCTCCTTTGTCCACTCACATAAAAAGCAATGTAAGGTATGGGTCCCGAAAGCTTACCTAACAAAGCAAGTAGGGCAGAATCAATATTATGTTCCCAAAAAGGACATCATTACATTGACCCTAAACACCCCACCTATCATTTAGGGGGAGGCTCCAAACTAGTTGGCACCTCAAAATCAGCTTTTGCCCAGTTGGGCACTTAGGACTAGTCTTAAAAGTTAATCTGACTCTTGACCTACTTAGTATTAGGGTGGGTCGAGATAACGGTACGCTAAACAGACTCTCGGGGAGAACTAGCCGAAACTATCTCGACACATCTTAGACTAGTTAGACCAGGGTGTCTCAACAGGTAGGGTTAAAGTACAACTTCCTTAAGCAGCTTTGTCTAGAAAGAGGTTGTTGCTCCAATAAGGCTTCGGCCAAAGATGGCCCCTGTGCCTCGCCTCCCGCCTGGAAGCTAATTATCGAAGTATACTTTTAAACTACTTCTTGTCAAACCCGAATCTAACAAAAGGTCAGATTAATTTCTTTTATGAATCAAACTCAAACTCATCTCACACAAATCATAGGATCCCTTTGTTTGATAACTTAGATCAAGTGAGATGAATAAGGATAATAAGTTCAAATCATTGATTGATAATTTAAAACTCAAACTTGAATTTAAAATCTTACCTTTTAAATCCAAATTTAAATATCAATTAAATCAAAATTCAAAATTTAAACTTAGCTCTTAATTAATTCAAATTTCAAAATCAAATATTAATTCAATTGTTTTCAAAACTCTTTTAAAGTTTTTTTTTAATCTCAATTTTTTTTTCAAAAAAAAAAAATTTTAAGTTTTTTTCTCAAATTTTTTTTCAAAAATTCTTTTTAAGTTTTTTTTAATTTTTTTCTTCAAAAATTCTTTTACATTCTTTTAAGTCTAGGCAATATTGAACTTGAATCTGATTTTATAATTAAAAATGTCTTACTTGTTGAGAACTTCTATTTTAATTTACTAAGTATTAGTCAATTATGTGACACTGGATATAAGGTTAAGTTCTTATCTAATGAATGTCTGATCAAACAAACTGACAACCCCGACATCACACTTAGAGGACATAGGCACAACAACATTTATGAAATTAGATTAACCCGACCCTTAGCAAACTGCCTTTTAACCCATAAGGATGAGAGTTGGCTTTGGTATAAAAGACTTGCACACATTCACTTTAGAAAACTACCTACACTAAATGGCTTAGTTAGAGGCCTACCAAAATTACCTAACCTTGAGTCAACCAGATGTAATGCTTGCCAACAAGGAAAACAAACTAGATCAACTCACAAACCAACTAATCAAACTCAAACTAAATCAATTCTTGAATTAATTCACCTAGACCTGTTTGACTCACATGGGGTAAAATCAATTAGTGGGAACCTATATTGTTTAGTAATCATCGATGACTATTCAAGATTCACTTGGGTCAAATTCCTAAAAAATAAAGATGAAACATTTGAAATATTTACTCAATTTTGTAAACTAACAGAAAATGAAAAAGGGGAGAAAATTAAAAGACTTAGGAGTGATAATGGCGGAGAATTCAAAAACCAAAAAGTTAACCAATTCTGTTTAGAAAATGGCTACCACCACGAATTCTCCTACCCTAAAACACCTCAACAAAATGGAATTGTAGAAAGGAAAAATAGAACACTACAAGAAGCAACCAGAACAATGCTCAATGAATTCAACCTACCTAAATACCTTTGGGCTGAGGCTGTCAGTACAGCCTGTTATGTACAAAATAGAATAACTATAAATAAAAATTTAGGAAAAACCTCATTTGAAATTTACTATAACAAACAACCTAATGTTAAATATTTTAAAGTATTTGGATGTAAAGTGTATATACTAAATACGAGAGAACACTTAGGAAAATTCACATCTAAGGTTGAAGAAGGTATCTTTTTAGGTTATTCTCTTATCAGTAGAGCCTATAGAGTTTATAACAAAACAACTCTAAGGATTGAAGAAACTACAAATGTAAAATTTGATGAAAAATCTAGTCCAAGCACATCTGATCAAACCATCTATCAACCCATTGATTTTATCAGGTCCAGCACCAACCCAGATGAAAACCCAACTGAAGACCAAGACCATGATCTAATTGAACCTGAACCTGAACCCAACCAAACTAGAACTGCTCGAGTTAGCTCAGCGCACCCAACTGATCAAATCATAGGTGATCCAGAATTAAGGGTTCAGACTAGGTCAGCTTTTAGAAACCTTAGCCAGATTGCCTTAATTTCCAAAATTGAATCCAAGTCTGTAGAAGAGTCCTTACTTGACCCTGATTGGATCATAGCTATGCAGGAAGAGTTAGCCCAATTTGAACATAATCAAGTCTGGGATTTAGTACCCTTACCTAAAGGTAAAAAGTTTATTGAAACTAAATGGGTCTTTAGGATCAAGCTTAATGAACAAGGTGAAACAGTTAGAAATAAGGCCAGGTTAGTAGCTAAGGGGTTTAGCCAGGTAGAGGGACTTGATTATGATGAAACCTATGCACCTGTAGCTAGACTTGAGTCCATTAGGATGATTTTAGGTTATGCAGCCCATAAGGGATTCAAGTTGTATCAAATGGATGTTAAGTCAGCCTTCTTAAATAGTCTAATTAAGGAAGAGATTTATGTAGGTCAACCCCCAGGTTTTGAAAGCTTAGAATATCCTGACTATGTTTTTAAACTTAAGAAAGCTCTGTATGGACTTAAGCAAGCCCCTAGAGCTTGGTATGAAAGACTGTCTAACTACCTAGTATCTAAAGGCTTTAACCAAGGTAAAATTGATCCAACTCTATTTGTTAAGACCTTAAAATCTGATATTTTTATAGCCCAAGTATATGTAGATGATATAGTATTTGGCTCAACTAACTCAAATTTTTTGCAAGAATTTATAACTTTAATGGAAAATGAATTTGAAATGAGTTTAGTAGGTCAATTAACCTTCTTTTTAGGGCTACAAATAAAACAAACTAGTGAGGGTACTTTTGTCTATCAACAAAAATACACTAGAGAACTACTTAGAAAATTTGGAATGGGTAATGTAAAAGAAATCAAAACACCTATGTCTACCAATCAGACCATAGACAGTGACCCAAATGGCAAACCTGTTGATCTTAAGTATTATAGAAGTGCCATAGGCAGCCTCCTTTACCTAACTGCAAGTCGACCTGATATTCTCTTTGCAGTTAGTATGTGTGCTAGGTATCAAACCTGTGCTAAAGAATCACATCTAATCTTAGTTAAAAGAATATTTAGGTATCTTAAGGGGACAGAAAATTTAGGAATTTGGTACCCTAGAACAGCCCAATTTGAACTTATTGGATTCTCTGACTCAGACTATGCTGGCTGTAAGTTAGATAGAAAAAGTACTAGTGGTGGGTGTCAACTACTAGGACCCTCACTAGTTAGTTGGTTCAGTAGAAAACAACATTGTGTTGCCCTATCTACCACTGAAGCTGAATATATAGCTATGGGAGAATGTGTAGCCCAGTTACTTTGGATGATGCATACCTTAAAAGACTTTAACTTATGAGTTTAAGAAAGTTAAAATCTTTATAGATAATCTAAGTTCAATTAACCTAACCAAAAACCCAGTCCACCACTCTAGGACCAAACATATAGAAATTAAGCACCATTTTGTTAGAGATCATGTAAATAAAGGGGAAATTGAACTTAATCATGTTGAACCTAAGGCTAACTTAGCAGATATATTTACTAAACCGCTCCCTAAATCTGAATTTAGCAATTTAAGGAGGTTAATAGGAATGTGTGTTGTAGACTAGGACTAACCTGATCATTTTTACCTTTTTGATAAATCAACTCACATATTCTGCTTGACACTTAATTTTTTTTAACTTAATTTTAGTATTCAAACTTCAGTTTTCAATACTAACCTGATCATGTATTTTTTAATTTTTTTTTAAAAAAAAACTTGATTTCCAAAATTGAGTTGGATGTTTAAAACTTGACTTCGAAGTTGGAGGACTTAGCCTAAGTTTGACCCCTAGAACTGCATGAACTTATAGATCTAGGTAGCCGCATCTCACAAAACACATTAAGGTTAATTTGCTTGTGCCTGCAAAACATAGAACAGTTGTGAGATGCATAGGACTTTGCCTGGACTTCAGAATGCTTAAGTCTGTGCATCGTAGCAAGTCTGGGCATTAAATACCAACTTCATATTGATCAAGTCAGGTAGTTTTTCTAAGCTAGACACTAAAACTTGACTTGACTAATCTGGTGAACACTACTATTCTTTAGATAGTTAGCTAGTAACTAAAATTAGACATCTAGAATGGACTAAAATTCTTACTTAGTTTAGGAGGAGCTTAAGTCAAAATCTTTCTTATTTTGTGTGTCTTTCAAATATGTTGGTTGAAAATTATTTTTGAGAATTTTACTTAACCTTGAAATTAGTTTTCAAACTATTCCTAAATTTTTTTAAGCCTTTTTCTTTTTTTTGAAAACAGTGTTGAAAGAAATTCTTTTTGGAAAATTATCCTTAGCTTTCACTTATTTTGTTTAAACTAGCTTTATGAAAATCGTTTGAAAATATACTTTGAATCTAGCTTGTTAAAACCATGCTTGAAATTTGGTCTTACAATCTTATCCTTAAACACTATCTTCAAGAATGAAATAAAAACACTATCTTCAAGAAAGAAATATACATAGGGCAAATTTTCTTTACAAAATACTTATTACCCCTATCTTCTACAAATACCTTAACCCTTGAAATATTTTTTTTATATTTTCACCTATGTTGAAAAACTCTTGTAAACATGTTTGACTATTTTATTACTCCTTGAAAATATTTTGGAAAATCCTTTTTGCTAAACAATCATTTTCTGTGGTTTCAAATACTTAGATTTTTGTCTCTAAGCATTACATCTATATCTTTTGAAAAAAAAAACATGATTTATTGAAGTCAAATTTAGACACTTATGTTTTTAACCTAGTCCATTTTATGTTAAATTGAGAATTTGACTTCCCCATTCTGGATTAGTTCAGAATCTTGGTCTGTTTTTTAAGCACCATTTTTATTTTCTTAATCCTTGAGTGCTTATTATTTGTTTAAGACTTGGTTGCCTAATATCTCTTTATATTGATGAATGCCAAAGGGGGAGGGTTATACGGTTAAGAGTTAGAAATTAAAACAACCTTGATTTTAGAGCATGTCATTTACATATTATGGGTGTACTTATTGCTGTTACATGTTGTTTTTCTAATTTTAACCCAGGTTGTCATTGCATCAAAAAGGAGGAGATTGTTGGTGTAGTTTACACTAACAGTCAAACTCAAGTTTTGATGAATGACAAACAGGTTAAAGTTAGGTTGTTATGGTTCTAACCTCTTTACCAAGTGTGCAGGGTTGAAAGACTTAGTACCAGACACTAGGCTGAAGTCCAGGATGGTTGAGTCCTGGCAGAAAGTCCAGTTGGGTCCGCGAGGCCTGACAACTGGCTGAAGACCAAGTTGGTGGAGACTTAGCAGAAAGATCAGGGTGGTTGAGTCCTGACAAAAAGTCCTGGTAGGTCAAGAAGTCAAGTAAAACTGCACAAAGGGTAAGTAAGGTAAGTCACTGGAGGAGCGAACCAGTGAGGACGGGTCCCATTTTGGGACTTTAGGCGCGGTCCAACTTAGACCCATTTGGGTGATCTAAGTTGAGTCCCAGTTAGATCCTGGTCCGGATGTGGACGGGATCTAATTGTTAGTGATATGAAAGAAGTGTCCTAAGGCAATCGCCTTATGATTGTAAATATTTATTTTAATAAATGATAATTCACTATTTGAGTATACATGTTTGTGTATTTGATTGGGATCTTAAACTCATCTACTGAATGTCCATAATACAACTCACAGCATAAGAGAATTTGTGATGGGATCACAACTAGTGATTATCTCTAAATGTGTAAATGTGAAGTATTGAAAATATCCCTAGTCGATGAATTGATAAAAACGGACACTATCAATTCTGTTGAGACTAGCATGGGATATTCTCTAATCAGCTGATTCTCACTGGCTGGTGACATTGGAATGTCCGGAGATAAACATGGATGCTAGTTAAGGGAACTAGTTCATTGGAGTGACTAGCTGTAAGACTTCATATGGTTATCTATATAGATATGTCAATGAAGTTCTTACTGCAGCTTAAGTGCGATGTTCCTTTGACTTGCGGTGTTCAAGTCATCTTGGTCATGGAGACTTATACTTTAACATCTTAAGCAAGCATCTCCAAGGAGGTGTAGACCCAGGATGATTAGGTATAAGCCGAAGTGCCCGAAGATGTTTGAACAACCTACAAAGGATTCACCACTCCTTGCGAGGAGATGTATACCCAGGCCTATCATCGGATTGTTACTCAAAACCTCTGGCCAGAGTATATCATGATTGGAGTGCAAGTCTCTAAAATACATGAGAGTAATTAGAAATCCAAAGGATGAGAAAGATATTACTTGGGCTAGGTGTGACGTAGTCAGCCTAGTGGGGACTGACACAAATAGACCGTGTCCTGAACCAAGTGGGTATAAGGTGGTGAAGGGAATGAGGCACGAATCATTAGAGCTGCTGAAGGGTTTCAGAATAATTTCTTCTGAGGTCAAACCGTTGATCTTTCGATTAATTGGGGATCATGATGTACTACTAGGTGCCACTCATGATCGTTCTATAATTTGTTGATTATAGACAGCCAACATAAATCCAAAGCCTATTTAGTCACACGCACTATGAGTAATCCGAAGGATTTAAAACGAGTTGAAAATTGAATTTTCCGATCAAGAGAAATAAGTCGAATCTGAGTTAATCAGAGGCGCAATGGAAGCTAAAAATGGCTAAGTCTTTTGAAGGCTTTTTGGGCGAATTAAATGAGTTTAATTCGCGTGCCAACCCTCCTTGGTTAGCCGGCCACCTAAAGGGAGAAAAACCAATTAATTTTGGTTTAATTAATAAAAATAAATCTAGCGCGATTTATTTTATAAATTATGGATAAATAAATATGTATAAAGAAATTTATATAAATAAATTTATAGAAATTTATTCTTTTTATGGAAGTTAAAATAATCCATGAATTGGTTTATTTTAATTTTATAAAATCAATTATGAATTGATTTTTCCATAATAAGAAAGTTTATAAATTTCTTATAAAATTTATTCCATAATTTAAAAGGAGAAGAAGAATTTGTTTTATTATAAATTAGTTATAATAAGACTAGGCTTAACGGAATAAGTCATAAGAAATTTTATAAGATAAAATTCTTATGATAACTAATTCCGTTAAATCCGTTAAGAGGAGACCTAACAAGGGAGAAGCAACTATATAAGGAACCATAGGCAAGCCTTGGATTCTAATTGAATGATCGATATAGAGCTCCCTCTCTCTCTCTCTTTTATTCTTCTCCTTCCCTTCTCCTCCCTTAGGGCCGGCGCCCTCTTCACCATCCCTTAGGGCCGGCGCCCTCTTCACCATCCCTAGGGCCGGCGCACACCAACCCTAGGGCCGGCGCCTCCCTCTCCCAAGTGGGTTGCCGTGAGCTTCAAGAAGAAGGAGAAACGAAACAAGAAGAAGAAGAAGCGGATAGCGACTCCTCTCTTCTCGGAATTCGATTCCGTTTCTTTGTTGGTTAGTTTCCATTCTTTCCTATTTCTTCTCTTGTTCTTCTAGTTGTGTCTTCGGAGGATCTAGTAGTTCTCGTTGGCACAAAACTCGTGACTTTGCGAAGTCATCCCGAAGAGAACTCGGCGTGGATGCGAATAGAGGCGAAGCTTCCAAGGGACGCTACGGTTGGATCTCGTCCCTTTCTTCGAGTTACGAAAGGTATAAAGTAAATTAGTTTACTTTTCCACAAAGTTTTATTTTATGATTATGTCAACACACCATAAGATTGCATGCTAGATACGAAGTTAAAATAATTTAGGAAATTATTTTATGCAACTTCTTCCGTTGCACGTAAAAATTTGAAATTTTACGAACTCGTATCCTTGTCGACATGCACCCGGTCCCAACAGTGGTATCCGAGCCAGTTAGTGTTCGACTTAATCATATAATTGTTTTGTGGAAAACTTTGTCATGATCTCAATTTCGGAAAAAAATTTCAATTATGGAAACTTTCAAATTATAATAAATATTAGATTTAGGAATTTCAAAGTTTGGAAATCCTCATGAAATTTCGCAAACGTTTGAAATTTTCTAGTTTCTAAAATTTTATAATAATTGTGAAAACTTCCCATCTTTGGAAACTTTCCAATTTTGGAAATTTTTCTATTTTAGAAATTTTCAATTTTGGAAATATGTAAGTTTCCTTTGTACCAGAAACTTACAATTATTCTGAAAACCTAATTTTGAAATCTCGCAATTTTGGGCACTTTCTTTTAAGAATGTCTAGACAAATTCTTGGACAGTTAATTGACAATTAAATTTGAATTGGTTTTTAAATTGACAATAAAATTCTTTATTTTGAATTGAGCCTCGGGGAGCCTTTCAATTTAAAGTTAGTTGTTGTAATTTAATTTCCCAATTTTTAATTGAAATTGTCATGTTTGATTTGGATTGAGCCTTGGGGAGCCGTCCAATTAGATTTACAACACATTACTTTTCTTTGGGTATCTGAGCCTCGGGGAGCCACCCTTAGAAAATAATTTGTTGTAATTAATTAAATCCATGAATAAAATATGTTTGAAGAGGTGATGCTCTTACATATTGTTGTCTCCTAAATTAATTAGGAAAATGGTTTCCTATAGAGTTTTCTTAAATGAGATTTTCATGAAAATAATATGTAGTTGAATTAAGGGATTTGTCTCTTAATTTAATAAGATTTGATTTAGAGAAATCAAAGTCTTGATCATATTATTTCTGAAATTAATTATGACAATTTAGGAAATTATTTCCCAAAACAATTCCTTTAATTAAGTATGAAATTGGAATTAGGAAATCCGGTTCCTAATTCAATTAATGAGACTTGATAACTTAAGTCACATACATACTTTATTAAGGAAATCGTTAGTCATGACATAATTCTATGTCATGAATGTGCTTAGAAAAGAAAGGATAAGACCCAAAACCCCTTACAAAATATTAAGGCCAACACCTTCCAGTAATATGGTTAGAATCAGAGTTTTGTTTCTCGTTTGGGTTGATGGGCACATCCATGCCCGACTTGAACCTCAACATGTTCAAACCATGGAATTAGATTATGAATAATATAGTTGGAGTCAGAGGTCAATCATTAGTTTTGGTTGTTGGACACATCCAAGCCTGACTAAGCGGTTGAATGAGCTCCAACCATATTAAAACTATTTCTTGATTAATGGGTCAGCCTTAAGCTTGGAGTATCGATTTGTTGTGCCACAGCCAAGGTCGATGTAAAGAGAGGTGCAGTTGGGTGCTATGTATAATGTTGCATACTTGTTAATAAGTTAACAACCCAATGATTTATGCAAACATTCAATTAGTTGATAGCATAATATGATAGTTACATATATGTGATGTGTAATTGGTATAATTACCTACCTTCATAGCTAAGAATAACTTGATGGCCACAGTCATGGTTGTTCTTACCTATGGTTGGATATCAACCTATTTGGAGATGTTCCTACGATCTCCCGAATTGATAATAAGGGTGACTCAATTCGTAAAATAAATAGGATTTTATTTATGTATGTTGATACATTCTTTAATCATTCTTCTCACATAAGCTCAATTTGTATTTCTAGGATAATCACTCGATCATGTCTTCTTTAAACTTGCGTTCCATTTTGGATACCAATAAACTGACTGGGCCGAACTTCATGGACTGGCTTCGAAACCTAAGGATAGTCCTTAAGGCAGAGAAGCTTGCTTATGTCCTTGAAAATCAACTTCCTGACCGTCCTCCAGAAAATGCAACTCCAGACCAATTGTTGGCCTATCAGAAATATGTGACCGATTCTGAACTTGCGAGTTGCATTATGCTAGCCGCTATGATACCTGAGCTGCAGAAGCAGCATGAGCATATGGATG
>JAGFNQ010003367.1:0-67729 GCA_024364735.1 Boesenbergia rotunda | reverse complement strand
TTTCTAACCTCTTTACCAAGTGTGCAGGGTTGAAAGACTTAGGACCAGACACTAGGCTGAAGTCCAGGATGGTTGAGTCCTGGCAGAAAGTCCAGTTGGGTCCGCGAGGCCTGACAACTGGCTGAAGACCAAGTTGGTGGAGACTTGGCAGAAAGACCAGGGTGGTTGAGTCCTGACAAAAAGTCCTGGTAGGTCAAGAAGTCAAGTAAAACTGCACAAAGGGTAAGTAAGGTAAGTCACTGGAGGAGCGAACCAGTGAGGACGGGTCCCATTTTGGGACTTTAGGCGCGGTCCAACTTAGACCCATTTGGGTGATCTAAGTTGAGTCCTGGTTAGATCCTGGTCCGGATGTGGACGGGATCTAATTACCTTTGAATATTTCACATTTTAGTCCATTTTATTATTATACTAACTCTGGTTTACAGGGTTTATTTGGTATATGGACTAAGTTGATTTTGCAGGTGAATTCTGCAAAATTACTCCTCATTATTTTTTAATTTGAAATTTTATTAAAGAATAAATTTATTCTTATTAATAATAATAAATTCATTCCTATTATTATTATCCACAGCTTGGGTAAGATGAATTTCTATTCCTATTATTTTTTTTGTTAATAGAAATTCAAATGATGGATAAAGCAGATTGAGTTGTGCTACTTCAAATGATGGATAAAGCGCTGCACAAAAATAGGATCTGGATGAAACTCAAAGCTCGAGAAGTCCTCTATAAAAAGCATGAGAATTAGCACAGAAAAAAAAACACACGCCATCATCTCTTCTTCACGCTTTCACGCTCGGTGCTTCCACGCTCTTTTGCTACGGCCTGTCTTCCAACTCGTCTACGTCCAATTACTGCTGGAAGACCACCCTTAACATCCAAACTCATTCAGATAATTTTTTTTGGTAACGATTTTATTACTGCATTATCTGTACTCATTTCTATTAGAGAGTGTGAGGTTGTCACACTCTCTATCTTCTGTATTCGCCTACTCTACCGGGGGTCTCCGGTAGAGAGTTTTAGTGAATTGCCCACAGAAAAGGTCCGAGGGACCTGGGCCTTCGAGTAGGAGTCGCCGAAGGCTCTGAACGAAGTAAAACTCATTCGTGTTTTGTGTGTTCGTTTTTTATCGTTTCTTTTGTTTCCGCTGTGCACGACTTTACGAACACATTCTTTTTACTCTGAAAAATATAATTTTTTTTAAACACACGTGATTCACCCCCCTCTCACGTGCATTCCGATCCTACAAGTGGTATCAGAGCCAGGTTCGCTCTGAATCGGTGCAACCACCGTAAGAGCAGGGGGAAATCTGTTTTGTGTCTTTTGTTGCATGATCTAAATTTGGTATTCTTGCCTAAATTTAGTTATTTTTCTCGTTCGTTGGTTTTACTTGAATCTGGTGCAACACCATTCAAATTACTTTTCGTAAGTTTATCCTTTCCCGCACTACTAATCCAAGACCCAGTCTTGGATATTTTTTCTACTTTTATTTTGTGTGCACAGAATTTAAATGGCCCAAGGTGAAGGCTATAGCACTGCCCGCTCTCCCCTCTTTAATGGGGAAGACTTTCCCTACTGGAAGAGAAGGATGGAGGTTTTATCTGAAGACCGACATGGATCAGTGGTTCGCAGTTCAAACAGGCTACACACCGCAATGGATGAGGGAAATAATGCTCCACTGAAGCCCGATAGATAGAACCCAGAGATGAAGAAAAAGGCTCAGACCGAGTTCAAAGCTCAGAACACCCTCCAGTGCGGACTTACCAAAGAGGAGCTAAACAGGATTGGACCAACCGACTCGGCGAAGGAGCTATGGGACAAATTAACAGAATTACATGAAGGCACTTCTGATGCAAGGTAACAAAGAGAGATCTGTTATTGAATAAGTTATTTAACATAAAAATGCAGAAAGGAGAATCAGCAAGTCAACTCCACGCCCGGATTAAGAACATATTGAATGGACTCCACATGATCGGGCACAAACAGGAGAACCGGGACATCATAAGGTATGCGTTAAATGCGTTCCCTAGAAATTCACTATGGGCATCTATTATAGATGCCTATAAAATTTCTAGGAACCTTTCAAAAATTAATCTGGATGAACTATTTTGTGAATTAGAGCTGCATGAGCAAACTAACGCCAAGGTCGAGAAAGGGCTAGCTTTATTTGCAGGTTCACCAAAAGAAGCCAAATCAAAGAGAAAAATTCAAGAAGAACCTGAAGATGAGTCAGACTCTGACTCAGATGAAGAAGAACAACTGGTGAACTTGGTAAGAAAAATGTTCACCAGAAGGAAGAACAAATTTTCAAAGAAAGATATTCAAAAGGTAATGAAGCCCTCCAGCACTGAAGGTAAAAGCAAAATGATCTGCTTCGGCTGTAACAAAAAGGGCACTTCAAACATGAATGCCCTTACAAGAAGGAGGACCAACCCACTAAGAACAAAAAGAAGAAGGCTCTTCAAGCCACGTGGGATGAAAGCTCGGACGATTCCGACGATGAACAACCAAAGAACGCAAGCTACCTCGCACTGATGGCAACCGGACCAGAATCGGACTCGGAGCAAGACGAGGATTCCGAATACGAGTCGAGCCAAGAGATCGGACTATTTTCGGACGGCTCGACTAAGGTATATTTAGATTCAGTGAATGAAAAGTTCTTTAAAATTATTTCTGTCTTAAATAAGAGATTAGATGCATCTGATCTTAGGACTGATCAGCTCCTTAAGGAAAATCAAGACCTTAAGGAGCAAATTCTAAATCAAAACACAACTGAATTAAACTCAAAAATTTCTGAACTTGAAAATGAAAACTCCACCCTTAAGGGTGAAGTTCAAAAACTTAAGGATCTACTAGCAACTTTTACAACTCGATCCAAGAACCTTGACCTTATACTTGGATCACAAAAGGGCATGTACAATAAGTCTGGGATAGGTTTTAAATCAGGATCGGCCCAAAGATCCTTTTTCTCCTTTGTCCACTCACGCAAAAAGCAATGTAAAGCATGGGTCCCAAAGCTTACCTAACAAAGCAAGTAGGGCAGAATCAATATTATGTTCCCAAAAAGGACATTCATTACATTGACCCTAAACACCCCACCTATCATTTAGGGGGAGGCTCCAAACTAGTTGGCACCTCAAAATCAGCCTTTGCCCAGTTGGGCACTTAGGACTAGTCTTAAAAGTTAATCTGACTCTTGACCTACTTAGTATTAGGGTGGGTCGAGATAACGGTACGCTAGACAGACTCTCGGGGAGAACTAGCCGAAACTATCTCGACACATCCTAGACTAGTTAGACCAGGGTGTCTCAACAGGTAGGGTTAAAGTACAACTTCCTTAAGCAGCTTTGTCTAGAAAGAGGTTGTTGCTCCAATAAGGCTTCGGCAAAGAAGGCCCCTGTGCCTCGCCTCCCGCCTGGAAGCTAATTATCGAAGTATACTTTTAAACTACTTCTTGTCAAACCCGAATCTAACAAAAGGTCAGATTAATTTCTTTTATGAATCAAACTCAAACTCATCTCACACAAATCATAGGATCCCTTTGTTTGATAACTTAGATCAGGTGAGATGAATAAGGATAATAAGTTCAAATCATTGATTGATAATTTAAAACTCAAACTTGAATTTAAAATCTTACCTTTTAAATCCAAATTTAAATATCAATTAAATCAAAATTCAAAATTTAAAATTAGCTCTTAATTAATTCAAATTTCAAAATCAAATATTAATTCAATTGTTTTCAAAACTCTTTTTAAGTTTTTTTTCTCAAAAATTTTTTTAAAGTTTTTTTCTCAAGTTTTTTTTCAAAAATTCTTTTGAGTTTTTCTTCAATTTTTTTTTTCAAAAATTCTTTTTAAGTTTTTCAAAATTCAAATGTTTTCTGTTTTCAATCTTTTTCAAAATGTAAACTTAACTTAAAATTAACCTTTTCAAAAAGATTAAACTGAACTTCAACTTGAATTCTAATCAATCCTACTTAACTGTAGGAAAATAAATGGATTATCGACAGTGGGTGCTCCAGACACATGACTGGGGATCCCACCAAGTTTACAGAACTCAAGTACAAACGACAAGGGACTGTTGCTTTTGGAAACAACGGTAAACTTAAGGTAATTGGTCTAGGCAATATTGAACTTGAATCTGATTTTATAATTAAAAATGTCTTACTTGTTGAGAACTTCTATTTTAATTTACTAAGTATTAGTCAATTATGTGACACTGGATATAAGGTTAAGTTCTTATCTAATGAATGTCTGATCAAACACACTGACAACCCCGACATCACACTTAGAGGACATAGGCACAACAACATTTATGAAATTAGATTAACCCAACCCTTAGCAAACTGCCTTTTAACCCATAAGGATGAGAGTTGGCTTTGGCATAGAAGACTTGCACACATTCACTTTAGAAAACTACCTACACTAAATGGCTTAGTTAGAGGCCTACCAAAATTACCTAACCTTGAGTCAACCATATGTAATGCTTGCCAACAAGGAAAACAAACTAGATCAACTCACAAACCAACTAATCGAACTCAAACTAAATCAATTCTTGAATTAATTCACCTAGACCTGTTTGACTCACATGGGGTAAATCAATTAGTGGGAACCTATATTGTTTAGTAATCATCGATGACTATTCAAGATTCACTTGGGTCAAATTCTTAAAAAATAAAAATGAAACATTGAAATATTTACTCAATTTTGTAAACTAACAGAAAATGAAAAAGGGGTGAAAATTAAAAGACTTAGGAGTGATAATGGCGGAGAATTCAAAAACCAAAAATTTAACCAATTCTGTTTAGAAAATGGCTACCACCACGAATTCTCCTGCCCTAAAACACCTCAACAAAATGGAATTGTAGAAAGGAAAAATAGAACACTACAAGAAGCAACCAGAATAATGCTCAATGAATTCAACCTACCTAAATACCTTTGGGCTGAGGCCGTCAGTACAGCCTGTTATGTACAAAATAGAATAACTATAAATAAAAATTTAGGAAAAACCTCATTTAAATTTACTATAACAAACAACCTAATGTTAAATATTTTAAAGTATTTGGATGTAAAGTGTATATACTAAATACGAGAGAACACTTAGGAAAATTCACATCTAAGGTTGAAGAAGGTATCTTTTTAGGTTATTCTCTTACCAGTAGAGCCTATAGAGTTTATAACAAAACAACTCTAAGGATTGAAGAAACTACAAATGTAAAATTTGATGAAAAATCTAGTCCAAACAAATCTGATCAAACCATCTATCAACCCATTGATTTTATCAGGTCCAGCACCAACCCAGATGAAAACCCAACTGAGGACCAAGACCATGATCTAATTGAACCTGAACCTGAACCAACCAAACTAGAACTGTTCGAGTTAGCTCAGCCCACCCAACTGATCAAATCATAGGTGATCCAGAATTAAGGGTTCAGACTAGGTCAGCTTTTAGAAACCTTAGCCAGATTGCCTTAATTTCCAAAATTGAACCCAAGTCTGTAGAAGAGTCCTTACTTGACCATGATTGGATCATAGCTATGCAGGAAGAGTTAGCCCAATTTGAACGTAATCAAGTCTGGGATTTAGTACCCTTACCTAAAGGTAAAAAGTTTATTGAAACTAAATGGGTCTTTAGGAACAAGCTTAATGAACAAGGTGAAACAGTTAGAAACAAGGCCAGGTTAGTAGCTAAGGGGTTTAGCCAGGTAGAGGGACTTGATTATGATGAAACCTATGCACCTGTAGCTAGACTTGAGTCCATTAGGATGATTTTAGGTTATGCAGCCCATAAGGGATTCAAGTTGTATCAAATGGATGTTAAGTCAGCCTTCTTAAATGGTCTAATTAAGGAAGAGATTTATGTAGGTCAACCCCCAGGTTTTGAAAGCTTAGAATATCCTGACTATGTTTTTAAACTTAAGAAAGCTCTGTATGGACTTAAGCAAGCCCCTAGAGCTTGGTATGAAAGACTGTCTAACTACCTAGTATCTAAAGGCTTTAACCAAGGTAAAATTGATCCAACTCTATTTGTTAAGACCTTAAAATCTGATATTTTTATAGCCCAAGTATATGTAGATGATATAGTATTTGGCTCAACTAACTCAAATTTTTTGCAAGAATTTATAACTTTAATGGAAAATGAATTTGAAATGAGTTTAGTAGGTCAATTAACCTTCTTTTTAGGGCTACAAATAAAACAAACTAGTGAGGGTACTTTTGTCTATCAACAAAAATACACTAGAGAACTACTTAGAAAATTTGGAATGGATAATGCAAAAGAAATCAAAACACCTATGTCTACCAATCAGACCATAGACAGTGACCCAAATGGTAAACCTGTTGATCTTAAGTATTATAGAAGTGCCATAGGCAGCCTCCTTTACCTAACTGCAAGTCGACCTGATATTCTCTTTGCAGTTAGTATGTGTGCTAGGTATCAAACCTGTGCTAAAGAATCACATCTAACCCTAGTTAAAAGAATATTTAGGTATCTTAAAGGGACAGAAAATTTAGGAATTTGGTACCCTGGAACAGCCCAATTTGAACTTATTGGATTCTCTGACTCAGACTATGCTGGCTGTAAGTTAGATAGAAAAAGTACTAGTGGTGGGTGTCAACTACTAGGACCCTCACTAGTGAGTTGGTTCAGTAGAAAGCAACATTGTGTTGCCCTATCTACCACTGAAGCTGAATATATAGCTATGGGAGAATGTGTAGCCCAGTTACTTTGGATGATGCATACCTTAAAAGACTTTAACTTAGAGTTTAAGAAAGTTAAAATCTTTATAGATAATCTAAGTTCAATTAACCTAACCAAAAACCCAGTCCACCACTCTAGGACCAAACATATAGAAATTAAGCACCATTTTGTTAGAGATCATGTAAATAAAGGGGAAATTGAACTTAATCATGTTGAATCTAAGACTAACTTAGCAGATATATTTACTAAACCGCTACCTGAATCTGAATTTAGCAATTTAAGGAGGTTAATAGGAATGTGTGTTGTAGACTAGGACTAACCTGATCATTTTTACCTTTCTGATAAATCAACTCACATATTCTGCTTGACACTTAATTTTTTTTGAATTAACTTAATTTTAGTATTCAAACTTCAGTTTTCAATACTAACCTGATCATGTATTTCCAAAATTGAGTTGAATGTTTAAAACTTGACTTCGAAGTTGGAGGACTTAGCCTAAGTTTGACCCCTAGAACTGCATGAACCTATAGATCTAGGTAGCCGCATCTCACAAAACACATTAAGGTTAATTTGCTTGTGCCTGCAAAACATAGAACGGTTGTGAGATGCATAGGACTTTGCCTGGACTTCAGAATGCTTAAGTATGTGCATCGTAGCAAGTCTGGGCATTAAATACCAACTTCATATTGATCAAGTCAAGTAGTTTTTCTTAGCTAGACACTAAAACTTGACTTGACTAATCTGGTGAACACTACTATTCTTTAGATAGTTAGCTAGTAACTAAAATTAGACATCTAGAATGGACTAAGATTCTTACTTAGTTTAGGAGGAGCTTAAGTCAAAATCTTTCTTATTTTGTGTGTCTTTCAAATATGTTGGTTATTTTTGAGAATTTTACTTAACCTTGAAATTAGTTTTCAAACTATTCCTAAATTTTTTAAGTCTTTTTCTCTCTTTTGAAAACAGTGTTGAAAGAATTTTTTTTGAAAATTATCCTTAGCTTTCACTTATTTTGTTTAATCTAGCTTTATGAAAATCGTTTGAAAATATACTTTGAATCTAGCTTGTTAAAACCATGCTTGAAATTTGGTCTTACAATCTTATCCTTAAACACTATCTTCAAGAAAGAAATAAAAACACTATCTTCAAGAAAGAAATATACATGGGGCGAATTTTCTTTACAAAATACTTATTACCCCTATCTTCTACAAATGCCTTAACCCTTGAAATATTTTTTTTTATATTTTCACCTATTTTGAAAAACTCTTGTAAACATGTTTGACTATTTTGTTACTCCTTGAAAATATTTTGGAAAATCCTTTTTGCTAAACAATCATTTTCTGTGGTTTCAAATACTTAGATTTTTGTCTCTAAGCATTACATCTATATCTTTTGAAAAAAAAAAACATGATTTATTGAAGTCAAATTTAGACACTTATGTTTTTAACCTAGTCCATTTTATGTTAAATTGAGAATTTGACTTCCCCCTTCTGGATTAGTTCAGAACCTTGGTCTGTTTTTTAAGCACCATTTTTATTTTCTTAATCCTTGAGTGCTTATTATTTGTTTAAGACTTGGTTGCCTAATATCTCTTTATGTTGATGAATGTCAAAGGGGGAGGGTTATACGGTTAAGAGTTAGAAATTAAAACAACCTTGATTTTAGAGCATGTCATTTACATATTATGGGTGTACTTATTGCTGTTACATGTTATTTTTCTAATTTTAACCCAGGTTGTCATTGCATCACAAAGGAGGAGATTGTTGGTGTAGTTTACACTAACGGTCAAACTCAAGTTTTGATGAATGACAAACAGGTTAAAGTTAGGTTGTTATGGTTCTAACATCTTTACCAAGTGTGCAGGGTTGAAAGACTTAGGACCAGACACTAGGCTGAAGTCCAGGATGGTTGAGTCCTGGCAGAAAGTCCAGTTGGGTCCGCGAGGCCTGACAACTGGCTGAAGACCAAGTTGGTGGAGACTTGGCAGAAAGACCAGGGTGGTTGAGTCCTGACAAAAAGTCCTGGTAGGTCAAGAAGTCAAGTAAAACTGCACAAAGGGTAAGTAAGGTAAGTCACTGGAGGAGCGAACCAGTGAGGACGGGTCCCATTTTGGGACTTTAGGCGCGGTCCAACTTAGACCCATTTGGGTGATCTAAGTTGAGTCCTGGTTAGATCCTGGTCCGGATGTGGACGGGATCTAATTACCTTTGAATATTTCACATTTTAGTCCATTTTATTATTATACTAACTCTGGTTTACAGGGTTTATTTGGTATATAGACTAAGTTGATTTTGCAGGTGAATTCTACAAAATTACTCCTCATTATTTTTTAATTTGAAATTTTATTAAAGAATAAATTTATTCTTATTATTAATAATAAATTCATTCCTATTATTATTATCCACAGCTTGGGTAAGATGAATTTCTATTCCTATTATTTTTTTTTGTTAATAGAAATTCAAATGATGGATAAAGCAGATTGAGTTGTGCTACTTCAAATGATGGATAAAGCGCTGCACAAAAATAGGATCTGGATGAAACTCAAAGCTCGAGAAGTCCTCTATAAAAAGCATGAGAATTAGCACAGAAAAAAAACACCACGTCGTCATCTCTTCTTCACGCTTTCACGCTCGGTGCTTCCACGCTCTTTTGCTACGGCCTGTCTTCCAACTCGTCTACGTCCAATTACTGCTGGAAGACCACTCTTAACATCCAAACTCATTCAGATAATTTTTTTTGGTAACGATTTTATTACTGCATTATCTGTACTCATTTCTATTAGAGAGTGTGAGGTTGTCACACTCTCTATCTTCTGTATTCGCCTACTCTACCGGGGGTCTCCGGTAGAGAGTTTTAGTGAATTGCCCACAGAAAAGGTCCGAGGGACCTGGGCCTTCGAGTAGGAGTCGCCGAAAGCTCTGAACGAAGTAAAACTCATTCGTGTTTTGTGTGTTCGTTTTTTATCGTTTCTTTTGTTTCCGCTGTGCACGACTTTACGAACACATTCTTTTTACTCTGAAAAATATTTTTTTTTAAACACACGTGATTCACCCCCCCCTCTCACGTGCATTCCGATCCTACAGTCCCGAGCCTCGGTCGGACGCGTGGCGGCCCACGCTCCCCGGGCCCCACTCGGCTAAAAGGCTAATTCCACCCGGGCCGTCTCCCGCTAGTCCCCCGGGTGGACGCAATAAGGTATACCTCCACAAGGGGTCCTGATCAAGCGACCAGGTCCTCGCGCAAAGACACGAATCGGGGTCTCACGCACACCCCCACAAGGACCAACGACCCTCGTAGACAAGCACTTAGAATGGCCGTCCAACCCGTGGTTGGGAATCGTGCCCATCGGTCGGCTTTGTGCCCGGCTCGTCTGCACCATTACATAGATCCATCACGATCAAAGAAGAACACCGTTACACTCTCTCAAGCAAGCAAAAAGGGAGAATCACATTTAAAGGGAAAGGTGTGTTACAAAATCAGGGTCGGAGACCCCTTGTTTACAGGAAAAATGGAAAATCGGAGATACTCCCCTCACTTGAAGGGATGTTCAGTCACGTCAGGGAGATCCTTGAACAGGTCCTGAAGCTGAACCGCGGTGGAAGGCAGATCGGGGGGTAAATACCCGCCCAGCCTGAGCTGACGGACGACGTTAACTCCCTGCTGCATCATCACCTCCATGAATCGTTAGGAGATTTCAGTAGTATGGGCGGGGGCGTTAATGCACGCAAGTAGGTGGACCTCCAGCCGATCAGCTTCCGCCTCCTTATAGGCGCGCAACTCCGCCAGCTCGACTTGTTTGGCATCCCAGGACGCTTGGCGCTTACGCATCTCTTCTAGCTCCGCCTGAGTTGCGTCCCAGGTCGCCTGACACTCGCGAAACCCCTGCAGTTGGTCCCGCAGCAAGCCAGCTTCTCGCCTCTCGGCCGCCAGTTGCTCTTGCAGGAGTGGAATTTCCTCAGCGGCCCAGCGAAGGTTGGACCGGTCCTCGGCAGTTCCTTTAGAAGCCCGTACGTCCTTTCACTTGCGATCATGAAGCTGAGCTTGCTCATCCTTAGCCACTCGCTCTTGCCCCGGACCACCTCTGAGTCGGCCGAGACAATCTGTGCCTTAGCAATCTCTAACTCCTCCTGAGTCTGGCGCAATGAATCCTGGAGGACGATGACCTCCGCCCTCAAGCTGTTCAGCGAGTCGTCATCAGAAGTCAGCTGGGTGTGCTTGAGCCGAGCCTCGAGATCCTCCATGCGCCGCTCGGCATGATGCCGGGCCTTGGCATGATTCAGCATGGACACACACATGCTGTAGCTTTGGGCCCAGGCCTGCAACAGAAGAAACGTAGTGACTCATTGGCTGCAAGGAAGAATGAAACGCGCACCAACCCATAAGCCCGTACCTGCGTAGTGGTGGCCATAAAATCATCCGCCCAGGCGCTGGGACTGGCCGAGCCACTCGCCCCGCATGCCAGCCATGAATCTGTCTGCTACTGTGCCGTATAGCCGGACGTCCCGGGACCTTATGGAGGCAGTGCCACTCGGTAGCGTCATGCTCAAGAACCAGTCAGACAAAGAAGGCGACAATATATGCAGCAAACCTTCGTCGGAAGGTCCTTCCTGCCGGGTCGGGGGCGCCTCCTCCGGAGGGAGCACGGCTAGCTCCAAAGGCAGTACTAAAGAAGGAGGAGGTGGCAGTGTGGGAAGGTCGACAATCGGCGTTTTTCCCCTCTGTCTTTTACTAGGCCGACTGGAAGAAGCCTCCAAGGGGTCGGCCGAGGCAGGCACGAATTCCTCGCCCCGGGGCGCTGAAATGAATGACTCAGAGGCTGGGTATCTTCTGAGCCTGACTGAGGAGTTTTTCCCTCTTCTGAAGAGGGGGCAGGAGACTGAGAGCCGGATGAAGTAGCCCCTTGCTCGGCCAGCAGTTCTGTGCGCACTCCTTGCACGGCTCGCCGCTCCGCGACGCGCGCCTGCTGCTCCTTTATCACCATCCGAAGGTGCGCCTCTATCTCCTCAGCAGTTCCCAACCCGTAACCCCCCTCAGGAGCTGCCGGGTACATCATCTCAATTGACAAGTAAGCAAAGGTCAGGAAACAGTAAGGGGCGTGAAAAAGGGAAGAATTGCTTACTCAGGGAAGCAGGTCGGATGAACGGCGCCGGGCTAAGACCAAACGTAGACAAGATGTTCTCGACCAAGAGTGGCCCAACTGAGAATTGCCGACCCCCGAATTGGGAGAGGGCACACTCGAAGGCGGGGAATTTCCGGGGATCCGTGTAATGAGGGGGCATTTGAGAAAAATCTCGTCGGAAATTAAGTGGCCAGGTTGGGAAGGCCACGGGGCGGATGAAAAAGAACTTCTCCTTCCAACCCCTGCTGGCGGAAGGAAGCGGAGAGAGAAAGGAAGTCCCGGGGCGAGCTTGGAAGAGGAACTCGCCCCATTCTTGTTTCCTCAGATAGAAAAAGTGGTGAAAAAGTTCAGCTTGAAGGGCAAGGCGATATAACAGAAAAATAACAACCGAACCACAGAGAAGGCGGATGGAGTTGGGGGTCAGTTGAGACAGATTGAGGCGGAGGTAGCGGCATACTAAGGCGATGAAAGGGTGAATGGGGAAGCGCAACCCTGCCTGCAGGTGATCCCGCGAAATGGTGATGTAGTACTTCGGAGGTGTGGCGGGCTGATCAGAAGGGGAAGGCAACCTGACGTCATGGTCGGGCGGAATGTGAAACTCTGCCTTGAGGGCATCGAGATCACCACGGGTGAGAACAGACCTCGCGGTGACATACCATGGATGGAGGTTGCTGGACGAGGAGGCCATATGGAGCTAAGGTAAGAAACCTAACTCGTGAGAAGAATCGTCAGAGGAAAAAGTCGAGCCTGAAGACGGCGTCGCAACCCTAGCCGGAGGAAAGATGACGGCACACCGGAGTGAAAGGTAAAAAGGCGGTGGTCAAAGGAAGAATTTATTCAGTTACACAGGTCATCAAAACCGCCCGATGGTGGGCCACGACAGAGGCGGTGGGCAGTAATAGCCGCCTAATCAGGCCCAGAGGGGCCCAGGAAACGAAGCGCCTCGCGCCCAACCTCGCCCCTAGGGGGACGAGCGGTGAGTACCTCGGCGACTGGAGGAGGAATGGGAAAGAGTCACGTGGGACAACCCCCAATTGAAAGCATTAATGACCGAGATTTCAACTTGCTCAGAGATACCGGGCAATAAAAGGCAAGGAGACGAGTGACATGACATCACCGGCCGACCGAGATCCCTAGGCTCCAACAAGGTGGACAAAGGGTTCCTAGGAAGAACTAGGCCTTCTCGGCGCGCCAGGCCTACTTCCGAGCGATGATCCAGTCAGTCGGACTCGCGCCTCCTTCGACTAGACTCGAGGGGGACGCTTATGATCCCGGCCTTGCCTACGGGTAGGTGCATAGGCCGGGCCCACTAGCCAGCCTAGCGCCAGGAAGGGTTGACTGACAGATCTGCAGCAGAGTCCCCGGGTAAGTTCCCGAGCCTAAAGGCCTCATGAAGGGCAGGGGCGAGCTGGCCACCGGCCATCCTACCAGGTAGAGGCTTAGCCGCCCACACTCCAGGGCCTCTCCCCGACCCAGAGCTAGGACAGACATCATGGGCGGGTACGTAACAGTTCACGCTCCCCTTTCATTACACAAACCAGATACTTAATAGAATTAGGCAGACACCCCTCGACAAACCCCTGACCCAAGGCGTACCCTGCGCTTCCATTCTACCAGTTGGACGCGTGGCTGCCCACGCTCCCTGGCCATTACCCGACTCGGTCCCCATCACTCGGGCCCGCCAGTCGGCGCTCGAGGTACGGGCTATCTCGCCCCTATACTCCCTACGTCACTATATCCAGGGTACGACCCTGCTAACGGGGTTCCCCACACCTTATTCACCCTTGATATTCCTAAGCGGTCAGTTCGCCCATCCAGTACTCTCGTACTGCACATTCAGTACCCTCGTACTGCTCGAGCACCCCGCGCCATGCCGCGCCACTCCTAAGTGCTCCCTACGAGCTGACAGCTATTATACTCTTGTCTCGTCAATACGGACAAGGGTTGTCAGCTCCCCCGGTTATATAAGCTTGACACTCCCCCTACCGCAGGTACGCGCGCGCATGTTCTGGCATCTCATGTCTCATTTCAATTCAGTTTCTAATATGCCTGCGGATCTTGACTTCACCGTCGGAGTGCCTGACCGGGGAAATCCCCCAGCGGGTTTGCTAACGGTCGTTGTTTTGCAGTGTCGCGCCAGAGCGCGGTCAGTTCTCTGCCACCTCATCGGCTCGTGTCACCCGGGAGGCCGTCTGGCCCGTGGGATCGCCACCCCACTTCTCGACATGATCAGATATATATAAAATCTTATAATAATCAAAATGGAGGTGGTCGTCAACCAGCGCAGTGAAAAATATGAGCCATTGAGCTTGGATTCAAGTGTAAATATAGTTCTAGATGTTACTAGGTGGTAAAATATAATTCCTTCATATTCAGCGTCTTCGTCAAACTATCTCAGAATTAACATAGAAAAAATAAATCATGGAAATTACTAATCCAGATATGGTAGTTAGCATACGGAGATGACTAATATACTGACTTGATCAAATTTTAATTCTCAGACCTTAAGATGATAACAGTACACTCACAAATCATCCGTCCATCTGCTTAAGAGAGACTTAGAGTATCTTCAGAATGATATAAAATAAAATTAAAAAATTTGAATTGATATATAGAAAAATTATTATTTTTCCATTTGTGTATAAATCTTATATTGTTTCAGGTATGCCATGGGTGACTCACTCGCCCTTAGCTAGCGCTCCCATCAATCCGTCTCAAGGTGAATATAAAAGGGCTAAATCATAGAGATTACTAATATGAATACTATAGCTAATACGTGAGGAAAACGAGCATACTAACTTTATTAAATTTTAATTTTAAAATTTTAAAATGATAATATTATATATATTAACTACCCGTTAATCCCGTAAAAAACTTAAAAAGGCTTGTTCTAGAGTCTGCGGGCTATTCCACCTGTGGTGCATCGTGATATCAAGTTGGCTAATATATCATTGGACCACTCTACGGTGGCCAGATATGATTTTCTATCATTTTCAAGTATTTGATGTATTAATTAAAAGACAAATATATTATTTTTTCTGAGCTCAGTATGGACAGCTGTCAACAATGGCCCATGTAAGCTCAGCCCTTGTTTCCCTTAAAAAAAACTTGAACATTTTAAAAAACAATGTTTTTTTTTGCGAAATAATCGATAGCATTTTAGAAGATCATCTATCAATCTATATGACTTTATAAAAGAGCTCGAGCTTTTTCTCGTGTAAAGCACAAGATTGGTCCCCCATTCTATTTTGGTATTTTATTAAAGGGGATTCCTTTCTTTTTTTTGATGTTGTCGTGTCCTATTTCACTTCACTGTTTAATTTCACCTTTTAACCATCGAAGATTCTCATGTCATCCTTTGATCGATGAACATTAACATCACCTCCTTTTCCATTATAAAAAGCATCTATAATAGTCATTAAAAGTTCTCAGTAAATTTTTTTAGAATTTTTAATATGTCACATCAATATTATATCTTAAATATAAAATTTTATTATTTTCTACGAAATAAAAAAACCTCCATACATCTTTTTTATGGATCCTACGTACAAATCATAGATCTTTATTTATTATTTTTTAATTTAATATATCTATATATCATTTTATTTAATATTTTAAATATTTATTATCTTTAATTTAATTTATTTATAATTTATAATTAATTAATTAATTAACTTATTGTTTTTAATTTAATTTAATTAATTTATAATTTTCATTTAATCTTTTAAATAATTATGATTTTTAATTTCATTGATTTATAATTTATAATTTATAAATTAATTTATTATTTTTAATTTAATTAAATTATAATTTTTATTTAATATTTAATTAACTTGTGAATTTTAATTTAATTAGAGTCATTCATATATTTTTTTTCAACTTATCAAATACATTTATTTACAAGATTAAAAAAATACAACTTTTATCATTACTATTTATTCATGAAATAAAATATTATAATTAATTACTTTGAATTTATTTTTTAATTATTTTGAAAGGGTGATTATTATTGTATTATTAATTATTGGCTCCAAGAAAAAAATAGATTTGATTTTTCATGTTCTTAATCTAAAAACCATCTCACTTTCACACTCATTTAAGCTTTTTTGTTGAGCTTTTTTAATTTTACAAAGCTTTGAAAAAGCTTGCATTGGGGATGCACTAAGTTGTGGGCACCTATGATTTTTTTAAATGAAATAAAAAATAAAAAAATAAAACAAGTTCAAAAGGTATTTTAGTTAAATTTAAAAGTATAATCTTAAAAAAAACTATTTTAAAATAAATATTAGTTTTATCTCTCATCTTAATGTATATATGTTTAAACATTTATACTTCAACTAAAGCTTGGAGGAAATTTTTGTGGGGTTGGATTATCAATTTCAAGATTAATTAATTTGAAAAGATTGATATCTGAATTATTAAAAAGAAAATTATAGTTCAATGATATTGAATCATCCATTACATTTTCTATCATAATAAGGAGATCCGAGCTTTGAGAGATAGTAAATTTTGATTCCGATTGAATTATAGGACCTTTAATCTTTCAAATTGAAATTCAGAAATCTATATTTGTTATCAAGTGTAATATGTAATAACACAGTCTTATAAAAAAAATATCGTTTGCAGTCTTTTCGGATGCTCTGAATAATTTAGTCTTCTTTTATTAAGATTATTTTTCATTTTTTTTTGCATCGTTAGGGTGTTGAGACTATTTAACATTTGTTTAGTCGATGTTAAGACATTATCTTTATCTTAAATCAATTTTATTCGATTAAACCTAGAGAAGAATTCTCTGCGCTTGACGATTTCCTATGTCTTCCTTGGAATTTCTACGTTAGAACTAGCTTATAATAATCACTATTTTAGCGTGTGTTACATAGCAAGATATAACAAGCAAAGTGATCCTAATAAATTGTTAATCCGAGTCAAACTTCCCTTGATTAATTTTGATGATAAAGGACCTATCTTCTGATTAGTCTATCGAGTACACTTAGAAGTTGACCTTTAAAAAATTCGTCCCTATATTTGTTTTCCTAAATATTTTATTGCTATATCACACAGCCAGGGCTAAAAATAAATGAATCACAATAAAGATAAATATCCTAAACTACTTTTAAATACGTATAAAATGCATTGTAAATTTATTTAATAGATAAATTAAAGGAAAATACCTTCTACTCACTACCCTAAAAATAATAATAATAAAAGAAGTCAGATGCAAGGTATCATGATTAAATGATAGATCAAATATCTAAAATTTAAAATTTAACTAGGATGTATTATAAAGAATTTTTTTCTGAATGAGTAGTGGATCCGGATCCGATAAAGATTTGAATATCTGATGCCGCCTAAAAAGAAAGGAAAACAAAGTTATGGACCAGACCAATTTAGATTCCCTCTAGATTCCATCGATCTATAAGATCGATATCTCTCTCCATTATCCACCTCCTTTCCATTATTACTTTCCTTCCTTTTGCATTACTTTCCTTGCTCGCCTCTTCTTTTCTTCCCCCCTTTAATTAATTTCCTTCCTTATTATTATCCCCACTACTTTTTCCGTTACCTTTGTTTCGATTCTTCCTTTATCATTTTGGGCCTTCACTGCCTTTGTCCCGTAGCAATTAATCCTACAATATTGTGAATAAATGTATATACAACATTTACATGTATATATAGCTAGAAAAGGAAGCCACAAGAGTACTTGTGCAATCGATCGCTTCCCTACTGCCATATGGAGAGATCAGACAGGCAGGCCCTCGAGATAGCCGTCGCGGCGACGGAGGCGGCGGTGCACAAGGTGGAGGCCCCGCCGCCCGCGACCTCCCTGGAGAAGATGAAGAGCCGAGTGAAGGAGACCTTCTTCCCCGACGACCCCTTCCGCCACTTCAAGGGGCAGCCGCCGAGGAGGAAGTGCGTGCTCGGCTTGCGCTACCTCTTCCCCGTCCTCGACTGGCTTCCCTACTACAACCTCTCCTTCTTCAAGTCCGATCTCATCGCCGGACTCACCATCGCTAGCCTCGCCATCCCTCAGGCATGCATGCAAGCACACGACAAACATATAAAAAAATTTAACACATTAATTATTTATTTTATATATACAGGGAATAAGCTATGCGAAGCTTGCAAATTTGCCTCCCATCATCGGGCTGTGTAAGTTTCTGCAATCCAAACTCGATCGAAGATATATATCTTCTCCATGCATGTTAATGAAGCTAATGAAAACTGCTTAGATACGAGCTTCGTGCCGCCTCTGGTGTACTCGGTGCTGGGGAGCTCCAGGGATCTGGCAGTGGGCCCGGTGTCGATAGCGTCTCTCATAATGGGGGCCATGTTGAGGCAGGCAGTGAACCCTAACACCGACCCGAACCTCTTCCTTCAGCTGGCCTTCACTGCCACCTTGTTCGCCGGCGTCTTCCAAGCCTCTCTTGGCATTTTAAGGTACGATCTATATTATATATATATATATATATATATATATTAAACTAATCTAAAAATCATAATTAAATGTTAATTGCTACGCGTGACAGATTAGGGTTCATCATCGACTTCCTGTCCAAGGCGACGCTAGTCGGGTTCATGGCCGGAGCAGCCATTATTGTGTCTCTGCAGCAGCTTAAGAACCTCTTGGGCATCGTCCATTTCACCAAGGAGATGTCGGTGGTTCCAGTCATGGCATCTGTCTTTCACAACGTCAATGAGGTTACTATTTTTTTTTAATTATGAATTTCAGTATCTCTAATTATAACGACGTTGTTGTTGGTGGTGCGAGAGCATGCAGTGGTCATGGCAGACGGTGGCGATGGGGATCACCTTCTTGGGGTTTCTGCTGGTGGCGAGATACGTCGTATGTTCTTACTTTTTAAAACTCTAAAATCTATTATGATTTCTTTCCTGCTATAGAATTGATACTTCTTGTCTGCATGCGCGAAGTCAGCTAATAAATGTCTGCATGCATCACCATAAATTATCACCAACAGAGTTTAATTTTATAAGTTTTGTCCAAACATGTAGGGATAATTTTGACTAGAGTTAAATTAAATTTAATAAAGAATTCATCTTAATTCTAATTTTGTCTTCTCAACTTGACTATAAATATTTTTCCTTTTATCAACGTCATTTATGTTCCCTAAATAAAAAAGAGCTTAGCTTTCCGGAGGAAAAAGAGATATATAAAGAAAGAAAAGTGATAAATGGACATTACAGAGAAAAAATAATCTAGGAAAACGATTTGTATTTTATTTCTATTTTTTATCAATGGAAAATGCAGGGAATGAGAAGACCAAAGCTGTTTTGGCTGTCAGTCGGATCGCCATTGGCATCTGTGATCATTTCCACCCTCATCGTCTTCCTCGTCAAAGCTCAAAATCATAGGATCAGCATCGTCAGTACTGCAACAGATGAAACTCCCTGTTGCAAAATTCTCTCTGTTTACTAATAAGTACTCTGCAATCTTGCAGATTGGAAATCTGAAATGCGGATTGAACAGTCCATCTTGGAACGAACTAGTTTTTGACAAAACCTACTTGAGCGTCGTGATCAAGACAGGACTCACCACCGGGATCATCTCTCTGACTGTAAGCTCTCGCTGGCCTTCGAGTTTAATTGATTGGTCACATATCAGTACTGATTGCTCTCGTTAATTCAGGAAGGAATCGCCAGTGGAAGAACTTTTGCTTCTCTCCGAGGGTACCAAGTGGACGGTAACAAGGAGATGATGGCCATAGGGCTGATGAACGTTGTGGGATCTTGCACTTCGTGCTACGTATCCACTGGTAATTAATTAATTCTCGAATTAATCGATCGATCGAGCAGCTATCGACTTGCTCAACTCAATTCGACGATCTTCTGTTCAATTCAGGGGCCTTCTCGCGTTCGGCGGTGAACCACAACGCCGGCTGCAAGACGGCAATGTCGAACATAGTGATGGCGCTGACCGTGATGATCACGCTCCTCTTCCTCATGCCGTTGTTCGCTTACACCCCCAACGTCGTGCTCGCTTCCATCATAATCGCCGCGGTCATCGGCCTCATCGACGTGCCCACTGCCTTCCAAATATGGAAGCTCGACAAGGTCGACTTCGTCGTTTGCCTATCGTCGTTTCTCGGAGTGATCTTCATCTCGGTTCAGGAAGGGCTTGCCATCGCGGTAGTCAATGATAGAACTAATTGCATGCAGCCTCATTAATATTAATGATGCTTAATTTGCATATCTATCTAACAGATCGATGTCTTGAAATGCTTGTGTAAGTAGGTCGGTTTATCGATCTTTCGAATCCTTCTCCAGACTACAAGGCCCAAAATTGTTGAGCTTGGGAACATCTCAGGAACGAACATATACAGAGACATACATCAGTATAGAGATGCTAAGGGAGTTCCTGGGTTCCTCATCCTTGCCATCGAAGCTCCCATTAATTTCTCAAACACCACATATCTCAAGGAAAGGTAGCTAGCTATAGCTAGGTTCTATATATATACTTTTGATTGATCGAAGACGAGAGATTTCGACGAACTTGTTCTTTTCGTATAGGATAACAAGATGGATCGAAGAAGAGAAGAGCATGAACGAAAAGGAACTGGATCTTCAATATGTAATACTCGATTTGTCAGGTGTGCCTACAGTGGATACGAGTGGAATCTCCTTTCTTATTGACCTGAAGAAGACAACATCAAAATCTGATCTCGAGGTATTATATTATTTATTGGAGTGATGGCAATTTAATTTGATCATATATATATATATAATGACTGTTTGATTTGAGTGTACGTAGCTCATTTTCATAAATCCTTTGGGAGAAGTCATGGAGAAACTGCAGAGGGCGAACAAAATGCAAGGTTTCCTGGGAGTGAACTCCCTCTACTTGACAATTCCTGAGGCTGTGTTTTCAAGTACATCGTTCCTTGCAGAAAGGAAATTGTGATGGCCAAGTTTCATCTCCATTAGTCAGTCATCTTGTAAATGGTAAGAAATGCATTGTAATAGAAGACTTTGGGCATGTGTTTTCTTTAAAAAGTTTAATGCAATCTATAATGATGGTAGTTTTTTTCCTTTCTTTTTATCAGTTCAAATCTATTTGGATTGGCTTGATAAATTGTGATGTTAAAGATTCACTCAAAATCCAATACAAGTCAATCAAAGAAGAATGTTTTTTTTATGGATAGAGAACATATAATTGGGTAGAATTAAGTTATATAATTTCTTAAATGAACCCCTAGCTTTGTCCCTAATTAAAGCATTAAAGTAGTTTCAATAGAATCTTTAGGATATAGTCGAGCTGCCTCCGGGGCTATGGTGTAGCGGAAGAGCGGTTAGTTATCTCTTAAATATTCGGGATTTGATCCCCAGTTATGACAAATTTTACAAGAACTTTTCCTCTAAATCCTCTAAATAGGACGTAAAATCGTAGGATGTTGAGCTTCTGAACCGTGAGCGCTTTTTGATTTACCTTAGCAGCCGATGAAAAATTTTCGTAAGGTCAGGGCGGTCGTCCCTTTAAATTCAAGACATAGTCGAGTTGATTATGATATGATAAAATTATATTATAGAATAAAGTAAGGATCGATTTTCAATAAAATCGAGAGAAATATCCTTCTATATAGGGGCTTGCCGCTTGTTTGATTTCCTTCCTCTATAACACCCCTGTTTGGAAAGGGGTGGAATTGAATTCCTTTAGGAATTGGAATTCAATTCCACCGTTTGAAATACTTTTTTAACCAGGAATTGATAAGTAATTGGAATTTAATTCCCTTCAAATTCTTTAAAACATATCAGACCTAAAGAGGTTTGATTTGTGAAAGGAATTATTTTAACAAATAAAAATTATTAAATAACCCTTATTTCTCCCTCAACGTCATTTTTGATGAAGGACAAAATAGTAAAAATATAAGAATTGAATTCAATTCTAATAGATTCAAAATCAAAGAATTCAATTTAATTCTGTTATTTTCTAACTCATTCCAAATATGAGAATTGAATTCAATTCTAATGGAATACAATTTTAGATGAAATTCAATTCAATTCCTTTGTTTAAAAAGTTTCCAAACAGGATATAAATGGGACCATATGGAATCACCGAAATCAATTTATGATCTCGTGCAGAATTGGAAAAGATAGATACATTGTTATATTGCAAAAAAGAGCCAAAGTCATCTAAAATCGGAATTAAAAAAATTATAAAAAATTGCAAAACTTTTATCCCAACAAATAGACAAGCATAAGAATGTGGCTATCACTTTCTTTTCAAAAAGTAAAAACCACACATTCTCTTCATATTTTTTTTTTAACCAAACAAATGGACAAGTATAAGAACATTCCTTAATTAATTATGTCCTCACAAGAATTTATCCCAACCAATTGGGGGAGTTGATGACAAACACTAAACCAGTTGATTCAATCACACCTCCAATCTCTACAATTTGGTGTGTTTTTTTCTTGATTCGATGCCCTTCCAAAAATTATAATAATTATATAATTTATTTATAAATAAATAAAGACAAGAATCCAATGATCCTCATCCTTTTTAAGTATCAATTTATCTATAAGATTTTACTCGATCTTCAACTTAGATTTTAGGCATTTAGCTTTTGCGGTGCCTCTTTTCCTTCATCGATAACGACGTAATACAAGTTCGTTTACAATTATCATAAAATAAAAAAGAAGAAATAAATTAACCTATAAAAATTCAATTAAAAGAAAATCTAGCTTTCCATTTCAAACAATGGGACCTTCTTTCTTGGTCCATGATATTAAAGCTAGAAGTTGAGCATCTTCGACTAATTGGATCAAAAGCCTTCAAACAAGCACCAAAGAACGTATTCTTTTAAAAAGCATGTTGTTGCAAGTGGGCAAAGAATCCAACTGCATGATGTTTTTGTTTTACTTTCGGTTCTTTGTTTTCGTTTTCCATCCATGTAGATATCTTTAAACGAGCTAGGCGAGTCAAACTTTAGTTTGTTCAAACGTTGAATGAGCTCAATCTTAACAAAATATATAGGAAAATATGTAGTGACAAAATTATTGAATCAGTAGATATATACATGAACATGTTTGTATTTTTAGATAAAAAGGCGAAATCGCTCGCCCCAGCGCCCCCGCCGCACCCGTCCCAAGGCCATCACGAGGGAGACATGTTTGTATTTTTAGATTAATTTAGAGGTTTATGTACACCAGAAAAATTTGTTTAAACTAAAAGAAATTATCAGGAAATCTAATAATTTGACATTAAAAAGATTAGATGATGATATTTTTGTTAAACTATTCAAATAGTATCAATTGATACATCAATAAATATACTATCTAGTTACAACTGTCATTAATTATCTATATATATGTACTAACTAATTAATATAATAGCGAAAATATTTTATGATATTTATAAGTTAGTAGTAACTAACTTAAATCTATTTGCTTAGGATATATAGTTTCCTAACACGTGATGAATTATTTTAATTCGATAATTAAGGCCAAAAATATTTGTAGGAATTTATCAATTTAACTAAATATTTATGTACAATTGTAGGTATATAATTGATTAATCTTGGAGGTATATAATCTTCTCATCTCCCCTAGAATATTAGTTTCTATTAAAATTAGAATTTTATTTTTTTTATTCCCTTAAGTTTTTTATCACGATACAGCATACGTGAAAATTATGGGCGGTAGGTGCATGATACACTAGCGCAATAGTCAAGGATCGATTTTCAAAAGAACAATGATAGAGAGAATGAAAATGAGAGAGTGAAAAGCATAGTGAATGATGTGGCATAACGTGGAATGACGTGACATTTTACATACACACGTCTGATTTTCGCTTGGACACCATCAGCGGCCTTCGGCCGCCACCCCGAATCAAACTATACCCCGAGGGGCACGGTGAATCCGTCGAAGATCGCTGCATGTAAGGTGTCACGTCATTCACTATACTTTTCATCCTCCCATTTTTACTCTCCCTATCATTTTTCTTTTCAAAAATTGATTATTTTTATACTCATCATGAGCCTAACCTAACATATTTGAATTAATCTCTTATTATATCCGTGGGACAGATTTAAAAGAACATTTAAAATTAAGGTAACGGAATTATCTTTTTGACATAATTGTTGTTTAAATGTTTGGATTAAAAAACATTGCAAAATTTATTAAACATCAACAAAAACATAGAAGCATAATTGTAAAATCATAATTCTGGATTATAGGATCATGCGATCCTGCGATCTAGAAACAGAAATCGATCTCAAATCATGCACAATCAATTTTTATAGTAAAAACGTAGCAAGATCAGTAGAATCCAAATCTGATCGATAGAATAGGGAATAGAATCGGAACAGGATATGTAGAAATTTTGAGAGATCCTGACTTTCAGGATGTTAATTTCTTGGTTGATTTTTAAATTGTATCATTTTCTAAACCAAAGAGCTTCTTAAAATTCATTAATTGTGATTATTATTATTATTAGGTTAATCAAATTTTTATACTCTTTTGCGATACTACGAAACTATAAACATTATTGAAGATTATAAAATAATAATTAAATTATTAATTAATTTAAATTTATACATATAATAATAATATCATCTAATGATTATAAATGAATTATCATTTTCTAAATCCTCGCATGCCACAGATGCTAGTCATAGGCGTGCGTCCCTCACCTTTCTCTTATCAAATAAAGTGATTCCTCCGCTTCTACAAAGAGTCATTTGTGTTTCCCCTCTTCTCTCACATTTGTTTTTTTCTTCTCCGCCTCCCCTCAAGCTGCAACTCCATATATCACAGATAAGATGGCCAACGCCCTGCTCTTGTTCATCGCTTGCGTCGTCTCAGTTCTTTTGCACACTGGCGGCGGAGCCACCGTCAGGCGCTTCAAATGGGAGGTGGGTTACATATACGCATCGCCGGACTGCGAACAGAAGTTGGTGATGGCGATCAATGGGCAGTTCCCCGGCCCGACCATCCGCGCCAAGGCCGGCGACACGATTAGTCTCCAGCTGAAGAATACTCTGCCCACTGAAGGAGTTGTCATCCACTGGCACGGTATCAGACAGGTATGCAAGTAAACAACCGTACGTGTTTGAGCTGTTTATCATTAAACATAAATTTTTTAAGGTGGCATGAGGTTCAAATATCCAATTAATTAACGCCGAAAGTTTGTCACCGATACGATCCATCCGTCCAATCATATTAGGTTACTCGTTCATTAAGAGGAATTAATTCGTTAATTGGCATAAGTTCAGAATCACTCCTTAAATATCCTTAAATGTCTGAAAAAAAAAATCCAGCCGCTTTACTATTGCTGAGGCGACAGTAGATCTTTTTGAATCTAAAACTACATGACATGTTTACATCAAAGGTAGAAGAGAGGAGTTGTTATACCGAGAGAAAAAAAAAATGGAAACTCTAAATCACTTTGACAAGGACAAGAATAGTCCTTGTATGATTTTCCACTACCACAAGTAATAGTAATAATAACAAGCTAGATAATCTCAGCTAGACCTTGTATGTTTCTGTTTTCAACAGCATGGAACACCTTGGGCAGATGGGACTGCCTCCATCTCCCAATGCGCCATAAAGCCGGAGGAGAGTTTTCTCTACAGATTTAAAGTCGACAAGGTTAGATTTTCTTTAATTTCTTTTCTATCGAGTTGACAAATGTGACTAACTTTGGTTTTTGCCTGTTGGAGTTCGATGCAGGCCGGCACATATTTCTACCATGGACATTACGGGATGCAGAGATCCGCAGGGCTGTATGGCTCTCTCATAGTGGACGTGTCTGATGGGGAAGAGGAGCCGTTCCAGTACGATGGAGAGTTCAATCTGCTTCTCAGCGATTGGTACCATGACAGCATTTATGATCAGATGGTTGGACTCTCTTCCAGACCCATGAAATGGATTGGAGAACCCCAAGTAAGCTGCAGATACAAATTAAAAGAAGCTCCTTCCATCATCAGGCTTTCGTTCGTCACTGATTTGGCTTCTTGCTCGGGTGCAGAGTCTATTGATCAATGGCAGAGGGCAGAATAACTGTTCCCTGGCCGCATCTCTCATCCCTGAATCCAACACATGCGAGTTAACAAGCAAAGACTGTGAACCCGTCGTGCTCAAAGTTCTTCCAAACAAAACATACAGGCTGCGAATTGCAAGCGCCACCTCACTGGCTTCACTAAATCTGGCCATTGGAGTGAGCAAACACCATCGCCGTCTAGTCATTTGAATTTCCATATTGAAAACACTGATTAATAAGAAAAAGAAATTTTCTTGTGTTCAGAATCACAGGATGACAGTGGTGGAAGCAGATGGCAACTATGTGGAACCATTCACCGTGGATGATATGGACATATATTCAGGTGAAAGCTACTCGGTGCTCATCACCACAAACCAGAAAACATCATCAAACTACTGGATTTCTGTCGGAGTTAGGGGAAGAAAACCGAACACACAACCTGCTTTAGCTATCATAAACTACTCCCCAAATTCCCCATCAAAACTACCGGAATCTAGTCCCCCAGCCACACCACTATGGAATGATTATGCCCACAGCAAATCATTCACATACAAGGTTCTTGCCCGGCAGGGCACACCAAAGCCCCCTCCCAATGCCGACAAGCGAATCGCCTTGCTCAACACACAGAACAAAATGGATGGTTACACTAAGTGGGCTATCAACAATCTGTCTTTAGCACTTCCTACCACCCCTTATTTAGGGTCCATGAGATTTCATCTGAAGAATGCATTTGATACTAAAAAACCACCAGAGAGCTTCCCCTCGGATTATGATGTGATGAAACCAGCCAAAAATCAAAATACAACGCAAAGTAGCAGTGCATATGTTTTCCAATTCAACAGCACAATTGATATAATCCTTCAAAATGCAAATGCCATAGCAGAGAATGTTAGTGAAATACATCCGTGGCATTTGCACGGGCATGACTTCTGGGTGCTAGGGTATGGGGATGGAAGATTCCAAGAGAAGGATGTTTCGACATTTAATATGAAGAATCCTCCACTCAGAAACACAGTAGTGATCTTTCCTTACGGTTGGACGGCATTAAGGTTTATAGCAGACAACCCTGGAGTTTGGGCATTTCACTGCCATATAGAACCACACCTACATATGGGCATGGGTGTAGTATTTGCAGAAGGTGTTGAATATGTCAGAAATATCCCAACAGAAGCTCTAACTTGTGGGATGACTGGAAAGATGTTAATCAACAATCACCTCCCTTGATGGGTCAATCATCTATTTCCCATTTACATCTATGAGGCTGATCAATCATGTATTTGGAACCACAGTAGTAGTTTTGCCAAGATTATGAACTCATGTAGAATATGTTATTGATACTCAATTACCTTAAATTTACTACTCAACCACTTGATTTGTTTTTAATTCTTAAGCCTTCACGTAAACTCATGAAGTTCAAATGATCATTGTATGTGAAGTAGTGAAGGGTTAAACCTGTAACAGTCCAGTTTCGTAAATCGTTTAAAGGTTTTTTTTTTTTGAGATTTTGTATAATTTTATTATTATTTTAGGGTTTTTTTTTCATTTTTGCATCTTTAAGTTTTTAGACTATTTAAACTCGTTATTTAGTTATTTTAAGGATTTTTATCAATAATAATTTTTAACTATCATTGTTGTCTTCTGAAACGATGAATTTTAGCCTTCCTATTTTCTATCAAACGACGCATGTAACTTTTCGAATTAATCAAAAGGCGTACACTACTATGATGTTTACCAAAAGATATATTTTTTTCAGTACTCTTCCTATTTTACCCTTCTGGCAAATCTAACTGCATGCAATCACTCTTTCCTTTCCTTTCTCTTTTATGCATGCAACATATCTTCTCTTTCTTCTCCTCTCTTCTCGTTTCTCACTATTTTTGATGCATTTTCTTCTCTTTCTTCTCTCTTTTAGACAAATGCATGCATAACATGGGAAAAATATCAGGCCTTCATATCAGACTCAATGTGGGTCTGATATGAAAGTTGTTCGTCGACCAGTTGGGGCTACGGGAGATCTCTGACCAACTTCGTCCAGTGGCAGATCAATCCACCGATACTATATTTGCATTGTTCTTGAAGTTCTGTAATTTTTAATTTTGACTAAAGTGTTTTTTTCGAAAATAAATTTTAAAAATTAAAAGAAAAATAAAATGAAATAAAATTTTATCATCAAATGATTAAAATGAATTAAAATCTACGAGCTTTTAAGATGTAGATTTGAATATTAATATTTAAATTAATTAAATATTTCATATCAAACCCACGTTGGACCTGATATGGAACTACATCATATCAGGACCAACGTGGGTCTGATGTGGAACCATATCAGACCCAATAGGCCCAATATTAGATTTTTTTCTTGATTCTTGGTTATTATATTTTAACAACTTGGAAAAGTCCAAATAAACAATGGATATCATATTTAAACTCTTTGTAACCTCAGAAATCCACTGGAACTCAAATTTGTGAAATCAGAGCTCTCTAGGTCAAACAGTGAGTTTTGACCAAAACCTATTGATTGACCTAAAGAGCTCCGATTGTAAAAATTTCAGTTCCTGTGGATTTCTGAGGTTACAAGGAGTTCAAATACGCTATCCATTGTTTATTTGGATTTCTCATAGGTGTTAAAATTTAATAACGAAGAATCAAGAAAAAAATCAAATATTCGGGTCATTAGGCCTGATATGAATTATATCAGGCCCAACGCGGGCATGATATAGATTCCATATTAGGCCCAACACCCCCAATGTGTGATTGACCTAGAGAGCTCCGATTGTAAAATTTTCAATTTTTATGGATTTCTGAGGTTATAAGGAGCTCAAATATGTTATTTATTGTTTATTTCGACCTCTCCAAGGTGTTAAACTATAATAATGGAGAATAAAAAAAATCACACATTTGGGTCGTTGGGCCTGATATGGATTCCATATCAGGCCCACGTTGGGGCTGATTTGGAACCATATCAGGCCCATGTTGGGTCTGAAATGGAACCATATCAGGTCCAATGGGACTAATATTAGACTTTTTTCTCGATCATTCGTTATTACATTTTAACACCTCGGAGAAGTTTAAATAAATAATAGATAACAAATTTGAACTCCTTTTAACCTTAGATATCTACGGGAACTGAAATATTTTCAAACAGAGCTCTCTATGTTAAATAAGTGGGGTTTGACAAAAAATAACTGATGTGACCTAGAGAGGTCCGATAGAAAATTTTTTAGTTTCTGTGGATTTTTGAGATTATAAGGAGCTCAAATATGTTATTTATTGTTTATTTTAACCTCTCCAAGGTGTTAAAAATATAATAACACATAATCGAGAAAAAAATCACACATTGGGGTCGTTGGGCCTGATATGGATTTCATATCAGGCCCAACGTGGATTTCTTTTGACCAAACCCACTGATTTGACCAAGAGAGCTCCGATTACAAAAATTTCAATTCCCATGGATTTTTGAGGTTACAAGGAGTTCAAATATGTTATCCATTATTTATTAGGGGTCATTTGATAGGCTTATTTTCTATTTTCATTTTCTATAGAAAATGTGATTTTCTGGAAAACGTGTTTGGTTTGTATTTTCTAGCCTTATTTTCCAAAAAAAGATATAGTGTTTTCTGGAAAACTAAAGAATGAAATAAAGTCATTTTCCAGAAAATGAGAAAATGTGATTTTCTGGAAAATAAAAATAGAAAATGGAGCAAATCAAACGTCCCCTTAGTTTTGATCTCTATATTTTGTCAAATTTTATTTATGCCGCTATTGGGCAGACCTATACAAAAATGAAATTTACAGATTTTGCCAAGTAAAAGATGATAATGTATCTAATATATTAGTAGATAAATCATGAAAATAGTCTTTTATATGGGATGATCAACCACCTAACAAGATTTTTTTTTTTAACTAATTGGGACTCCAAGATTTATTGAAATAACTATTCAGGCAGCCCGTGGAATAAACTAATATACAAATAGAAATTAAAAAGGGACTAAAACTTCATTTATGAAAAAGCAATGCACATCTCGTAAACATAAATAAGTGAGACTATTTTCTTCGGCATAAACTGTGAAGATTGATATCTATAATCGATGGGAAATTTTTACGACGAAGAACCGTCTTATTAGTTGGGTGGTAAGAATTGAAACCTGTGTTAATGAAAAATAATTAATGGCTTTCACTCAGGACCTTGTTGCAAGTGATGTTTTTTTAAACTCTTTCTTAAGAAAAAAAAAATGATGAATCAGGCAGCAGACAAATTGAACCTAGAATGACCGGTTCAGTCTCACGGAAGTTTCTCACCGATCACCAGGGTAAATCGGAAAACGCTCACGGTGACCAGTCTAGAAGCCCAACGTCCCAGGATTCGTGTCCCATTTGAAGGAAAGATTTCTATAAAATGCACCGTAGAAAATGTTGCGAGTGTATTTGAAAGGCAAATTAATCACAACATCATCCATTGAAACTTTTCAGAGTATTATTTCAGTGCCGTCTATTTTTTCCGTTTTCCACACTGCTTCCATAAATTGTTTTAATATAACAGACAAATTAATTTTAATATCACCGTGATATTACGTTGTCTATTTTTTCCGTTTTAGACACTGTTCCTATAAATTATTTTAATATAACAGACAAATTCATTTTAATATCACCGTCATATATTTATTACGTTGCTAAGTTGAATAAACCGAGAAAACCATAAATAGAGATAAGTTTAGATCTTCGGACTGACTGAACGTTGAATGCGCCAATCTCGGTAGATATGTTGTTTTATCCCATTGAATCGGTTAAAATCAGAAGCAACTGGAAACGCTGTTATTTCAATTCTTTGATTAATCAAATGAGCCGATAGAGTCCGTCCAATATTAGAACACTGGCACCAAATAGCAATGCACATGATCAATAAGCAAGTTGGTAGCCACTAAAATTTGAAATGGAGGACGGAAGCCACATTCTGAAACAATGTGCGCATGGTCACCTAAAACATTGAAGAAATGGGCTATTACATGAAGCATGTGATGAGGATAAAAAAACATGTATTAAAAATTGCTACAGGAGTGTTCAGTCAATTTCATATTTAGATGGATTACAACGGAACAAAAATGCAAAGAAATAATGTGTGGAATACAAGCAAAGTCCTACATCTACAACACGCTATATTTGCCTTAACGCTACTCGTAACATGATTCTGTTACAACGATAATCTTTTGTCTCAACTAAGTCTGATTCCCAAATCCCAACTGCTGACAAGCATGCATGTGAAGTACTGTTTTGGACGCCTTGATCAGTCAATTTTCACAGATGAATATATCTTGCGGACGAACCAAAAGCAGGCATAGAAACCCATGGTGCCAGTCAATACGAAAAAAGCATAAGATGCAATCAGCATGTAACCAAAGTAGAGGATTCCTGAAACAAATTTGGTTATCTCCAATTTCGTGAAGAAATAGAATGCGGAATATGCAAATAGGTAGAGGGCAGAAGATCCAGCAGTCAAATAAGCTCTCCACCACCAGTGATAGTCTTCACTGCAGAGCTGGAAGTAGCAAAGAACAATTGTAATTTCAGCACAGGTTATGATAAGAATGAGGAAGACCAGGAAGAGGAAGCCAAAGATGTAGTAGAACTGGTTAAGCCATATTGAAGTCAGGATGAAGAAGAGCTCAATGAAAACTGCACCAAATGGTAGAATGCCACCAATTAGTATAGAGAACGCAGGCTGCATATACCAAGCTTGCTCAGGTATCTGCCTGGGGATCTTGTTTGTCTTAACCGGGTCCTCAAGAGCTGTTCTCTTGTAACCTATGTAGCTACCGACAAAAACTAGAGGAACAGATATGCCAAACCATAGAAACACCAAAGCAAACATGGTTCCAAAGGGAACCGCACCAGATGACTTCTCCCCCCATATAAGAGCATTCAGTACAAAGAAAATAGCGAATACAATACCAGGAAACATGAAAGCAGTTTTCACGGTGATCCTCTTCCATTCTGAGCCTTTGAACATTTTATAAAGACGCGCCGAGGAATATCCAGCAAATATCCCCATGAAAACCCACAGTAGAACCATTGCAGTCATAAGGCCTCCACGATTGGAAGGAGAAAGGAAACCCAATAGTGCGAAAATCATAGTCACCAATGTCATTCCAAAGAACTGAACCCCTGTTCCCACATACACACAAAGAAGCCCAGAGTTGAGTGGTGGCCTGAAGACATCCCCATGAACCAATTTCCATCCTGTTTCTTCCTGGGCCTCATCCTGTGACTCTAGTTGGTTGTAGTTAGCTATATCTCTGTAGAGAGTCCTCAACATAATCATAGCCACCATGCCGGATAAAAACAGAACTATCATTAAAGAGTTGATGATTGAAAACCAGTGAATTTGATCATCATTCATGAGAAGGTAAGTGTCCCAACGTGATGCCCATTTGATATCACTTGACTGCGAGACACATATATACAGATGTAAGAGAAACAATTGAGCAATAATACCGAAATATACAAGGTTTATTATGGAAGAAAAATATCCAACAAGGTGAGCTCCAGATAGATGCTACACACCTGGAAGGTAACATCATATGAAAAAACAACATATGCATCCTCAGCTACTTCTTGAGGCACATTGCTACCAGGGGATATTTTACTATCTGAGGTGCATGACGAAACATTAGGGTTCTTGTCATCCCAATCAGTGTAATCATGCTTCACACTATTGGTAATAGCAAGAAAGAAAGAGAAGCAAGTTATGATATATTTAATGTGATACAAAATATAGCATAAGATAACACATATAGAACCAAAATTACAAATAAATCAGATTGTTGGAGTCAACTTGATGGCCTTTAACTGGTATAAAGCATCTAGAAAGCCTCAACCAGCCAAATATTTTCAACGAATCATGTAAAAGAATAACCAACTAACAGATATTTAAGCCATCATCATCAAGCCAAGTTATTGTTGTGGCGTTTGTTAATGTGAATCTTGAAATTATGTTTTTGTTGTATGGATGGTTTTGGTTTAGTTGGTACCCAAGAAATTGTTGGGCAACCATTTTGAGTTCTAAGCCAAGAAATTTTGGGGCATGCCACCCATGACCGATAGATGGAATAGGATGATGAATTATGGACTTAAAATCTTCTTGCCTTGATCAATTTGCGATTGTACAATTGAGATAGTCTATCTTGGTTGATGCTACAAAAAATGTTAGCACAAGAGACACTATGGCATTTACCAACATCAATAGTATATCAGCATCGATTTGCAAACAAAACAATGTTTTACTCGTATCGACCAACACCAATGGAAACTTGAAAATTATTTGCTCTAGAATAACTGATACTATTACAGTTTTCACAGTCACACAAATAACTTTGAGATGAGTTTCTTGCAAATTCAACTTGCTAATGTATAATCTTTAATCAAACACAGCATTTTGATATTGTAAGGTCATTCCAATATGCTCTACTAAGACTCCTATAACAAAAAATATAAATACTTCTAACATTTGTTAAAATTGATCATTTTTGTTTTATGTTTAGCAAGGACTCAGAGAAGGATTCAAGAAGGAAGAGAAAAAACTACTTAATGGATTAAAAAAGTGCAGAGAGGAATAGTGGCCTATTCTTGTTATACAGTGGCTAATCAATCTTAGAAATTCTGATGCAGCAAGATGTTGGCAAATTGCTGTTATTATACATCACTGGATAAAAATTGATCTGATAATCAATAAAAAAATAGTTGGCTTCTAGACTAGCAAATTTCCCAAAGCGCGTCTTAAAAAAATCACGATGAAGAAAGATTGCTATTGAGGCTAAAGAAGATTTAACACAACTTTTCTCTTGCGTACAAACACAAACAAATTGGAACCTTTTCTTCTTTATTATCTTTCATCTTGTCATAGAACAGGCATTGATACAGAAGAAAAGACAGCCTGGTCATTCTATAAACTTCTGTAGCACAGATATACCATGAAAGAAGATCATGTTGCATTAGTAGTAGCTCTGATGCCAACACAGTGATATGCCTTTGCTAAAAATCAGATATGACTAAAATAAAAGCTCATTAAATGACAGTACCTGCTTGGAGTCGCTTCGAACCCAACAATTCTTGCATCATCAGATTCTGCATCTTTATGGTACATGACTCTGAAACTAAGGTGGTTACTGAGGTAATATTTATTGTCCCTCCCCTAAAACAGAAATTGCATATTACTACATAATAAAGAACTTCCAAATGTTTACACCTTCATTAAGCAACTTACTTTATATCCAACACGAAAGCCATTTTCATAACTACGAATTTGACTTCCATCTCTCCTATGCCTAGGAACTGCAAGGGGTAGGTTGTCCAGAATCCTATAATGTGTAAAACATAGCCCAAGATAATTAAAAATATTAATCATATAGATGTCGGAAAAAACAAATATAAAAATATTAATCCTATAAGATGTGAAAAGAAAATGATGTCTGTAATTCTAACAATAAAACCATTGATGGTCAAGAATCCAATGAAATCTACAATGTTGGCCAAGATAATTAAAAATATTACTATTATAGCACGAGGGAAAAAACACTTGATGCTTGCAACAACAAAATCAATGTACAAATGCTACAGAATTAATGGCCGAGTGGAATAAACTGAAAGGAGATTATCCTTGCAACATGAACATATTAATAACTTACATGTTGACACTGTAATCATCATCAATCTTCTCCTTGAAGTTCTTAGCAATTTCTGAGTTAAGTTGTACTCGACAAACCACCTTGCAACCCTCATCGACTCTCATTTTAAACTGTGATTTAAAAAAAAAGACAGGTTAAGCGGGGTTTAAATCAGGTAAAGAGTCCAATGTCAAGTAAAAAAACCTTAATGACCCAGACTGACAAGAAACTGATACTCACTGTATAAACAGAATTTTCTATGCGATCACCTCGAAGGACCTCCCCCAAATTTTCAGCGCTGTTCATTATATTTGAAGGCTTACAGTATTCCAAGAAATAATAATCATATGGAAGTTGTGTCTTAGTGGAGGAAAGTTTGTTCACTTTAACTTGTAAGTCAGCACCCTGAGAAAAAAGAATTGCCAAAAGTAAATAAAAAATAACATGCAATAATATTATTCTGGAATTACTGAGTTCAGAAGCACAAAGCCACAAACAATATTAAAATATAGCATACAAAAGAAAAAAAAAAAAGGTAAACAAAAGTTGAACTCCTACATCCATGAACAACAATAATAGCATGGTTTAATCAGAAATTGTCATGTTAGCAACAACTGTTGAACTCTTATTTTCAACTAGCAGTTATTAGATATCTGGAATTCTGATCAATATATATCCAAGATATCACCCATCTGAGAAGGTTTTTCCTCTTTAATAAGATATAACAATACAAACACTACGGCAAGATTCAGTTTTTGAATTTTTTTCTTTCCTTTTTTCCAATGAAAAATATAATCTTTAAAATGAAAAGAACGGGTAAAAGAGCAAGTGTGTCACAACCTTTCTAATAGAAAATTACATTTTGCACAAGGGAAAACTGACCATTCCACAAATAAGATAAATATTTAACTTTAGAATGGCATCAACAGATTTAGCTGTTGCCGCTAAACAATAGTTATCAAGTGCTTCATTAAAGATCATATATGCACACTCAAAAAAGCCAAACACAAAAGTCAGAGAATAAAATGTAGACTAATTCTGACTGCCTGAATACTTCTTCAAAATGAGAGTACCAAAGTTTTAATTTCAGAGTCAGATCCTAATTCTACTAAAGAGAAGAAACAGTGTTCACATTATTCATATAAATTTGGATTTCAGGGATTATAAACAACTGTCCCCTTATTATAAGGAAGAAGACAATCAACTGATAACTGTCACTAACTCAATCCCTACTTAGACTGCAGATTCAATTTCAAACTAATTTAATTCTTATGAAAATAGAGAGAAACCAATAAAAAGGCAGTGAGCACAAAGTTGAATCCATGAAAAACTGTACATGTACAAAAATGCTAAATAATATTTTAAAATTATTTTAAACTTCAAATATTATGGCATTTGCTGAATCTGATCCAACTATAAGCTCCTCTGAAAAGCATAGGAAGCTCGAACTTATAAAACTTTATTCTATCGGCACACCACCAAGCTAGCACCAGTGATCTCTGTTAGAAGTGAAAGTAACGAACACAACTGAACGCAACTCAGTACCAACGATAAACAATGGACACTCGAGTAATAAAGAATAAAAACAAACCAACGACGACTTGTGTTAACAAGCAACAACCATTTTAAGACTGACCGGAATTTCTAGATTTAGATAAAACTAAATAGCGCTCACTCAGATAGCAACTGGAGGAGAGGACTATAATCAGATCCTACATGGAGTCATCAACAATGCCATCGAGAGAAGACTTCTAACAACGGCATCGAGAAAATCAAAGTCCGAGAGCTCAGATCCAACAAAATAAGAAGCGCAAACACAAAACAAATCCGGATCTCGTAAAGTCGGACAAAAAAATCCAGATCCCCATCCAGATCGACGAGTCGATCAAATAGCAAAGCGGATCACCTTCTGGAAATCTCGGGGAGTGACGCCGGGGAGGTAGAAGGCGCGGCAAGAGGGCATGACGAGCAGGAGTGCTAGGAGGAGAGACGCGGCGAACTCGCCTCTCACCTTCGCCATTGCAAGAGACGGGAACGAAGGAGCTGCGGAAGAGATCGAGATCGAGTGGCGCTCCAGGAGAAGACGACTTTATTGAAGAGAAAGGGGAGCCACCGACTCGATAGGGATGGGAAGAAGAAGAAAAGTCCGAATGGGGACGAGGGCAAAACAGGAATTGTAATTTAATAGCGCTGGCCCGGATGGAATCTGACTCCACATGAAGCGGGGTGGATTATAAACCCACAGGAATACCTTCGCTAATTGGGTGGAACACGAGATGTGAGGCCCAATTGGAAGGCATGGGAGGGGAAAGGAAGGTTCATCTGTTCATTATGGGTAGGAAACGTGGTGATGGGTAGTAAACGTGGTGTTGGCATTATTTGGTGCGATGGCTGGTCTATTTTGGTTTGGGTGAGGAAAGATCCGAGACGAGCAAATTGCCCACAGAAGTGAATATTATATTCAAAATTGAATTAATTCGATCGAATAAATTAAAAATTTTCGAATTAATACTTTCCGTTATAATCGATAAGTTAATTTAATTTTTGTTTGAATATTGGGGAAATTTTCTTAAACTCTCCGATCTCAAAATTTTCTTTACATACAATCCCCATTAAAAATTTTCTTTACATACAGTCCTGATTATATTGACAAAATAGTTTTGCGAGTATTATTTGAAAAAAATTGAGTATAAAAGTTAGAAATTTGAGTATATAAGGTTGTATCTACCACATCATCAAGAAACTGTGTACTCAATTTTTACTCTTTTATACTCAAGTTTCACTCTTTTATACTCAATTTTCACTAATATATACTCAATTTTCACTCTTTTATATTCAATATATTAGGGAGTGAATGTAAAGAAAATTTCAAATGGGGAGTGCATGCAAAGATCAAATGGAGATTGGGAAGTTTTCACAAATTTTATTTTATATTGATTTTTAAAATTCAACGTCTCAACAAGCACTAATGGTGTTTGTTGTAGGCATGCGCGCTAAAATTTTAAATTATCAAATTTAATTGAATTAAAAATTTTAAAGTTGAAACTAAATAAAAAAATTTTAAATTTCAAAATTTTGAATTTTAGATAAATTAATACGATTTAATTGATTTGTATAGGTGACAGGTCCATGCCGTTTGATAATTTACACGTCTTGATTAGTTTATTTGTTAAACTTTGTTTTATTAAAAAAACTATCGAATTGATTTACAAACTACATTGTTATTAGATTTTTCCTTCAAAATAGCCTTTTCAAAATATTTAAAAAAACAAAGTTCTACGCACATATGATTTTTTTAAAGAATTCTTAAAGAATAAATTAATTTGAAATTACCTTCATTTTAAACATTAAACAAGACCGAACACAAATTATGAATAAAATTTTTATACAAGAATTTATATTAACAAATAATTGTACACATGAAACAATCTAATATTTATTTTTATCAATTTTTAAAGCTAATTAAATAATTAACATTGAATTTTCCCATTTAAGGATATTGAACATTATAATTTTTAGTCGTGAAAAGTATAGTGTATCATAATTGTTATTTATTTTTTTAATGAAAAAAACTAAGAGGAAATTTTCTTAAATTTCCTAAGCTCAAACTTAATTTTACATGCAGTCTCCATTCAAAATTTTATTTGCATGCAGTCCCTGATGAGATTGACAAGACAGTTTTATGAGTATTATTTGGAGAAAGTTGAGTATAAAAGTTAGAAATTTGAATATGTAAGGTTGTATCCACCACATCAAGAAACTGTATACTCAATTTTTACTCTTTTATATTCATTTTTCACTCTTTTATACTCATTTTTCATTGATATATACTCAATTTTTACTCTTTTATATTCAATTTATCAGGGAGTAAATACAAATAATTTATCAAATAGGGAGTGAAAGCAAAGATCAAATAGGGATTGAGGAGTTTTATCCAATTTACCGAAAAATTAATTGCAAGTTATTTGGATAAATTCCTTAATTATTTATTTCTTTTCTCCTCTATTTAATTAGATTTAATGGTAGTTAGATTTGGCCTCTGAATGGTCAGCTTCGAACAGACTAAACAAATCCTCACGGTTTCCTATCCTGGACGGGATCCCTATCTCGTCTGTCGATACTCTCGGCGACGGTCGACATGTCGTCTAATCGTCGATTGGATATCATCGATGATTTTTGATCGTCGTCCCGAATCAAATGATATCCTGAAAGAATGATGAACCGGTTGGAATCACTGCAATTGCAATCTTGTCGAATTCGACGGCGAATCCAACAAGATCATTGATCCCGAGCCAGCTTGCGTGTAACTTGGCCCGGCAACCTGGCGCTCAGCCAAAAAGAAGGTGGCTAGTGAGCTGAACGATCCCGTTAGATAGGGGGCCAGCGGGCTTAGGCCCCCTGGGCTTCCATGTCAAGGCTCACATAGTTCTATAGTAGCCCGATCCTGAGTCAAGTGGTCTAAGACTCATCCAGGCTCGATTCCCTCCCGACGCGTGTCGGCCCACGCTTCGGGAATAAGCCCGAGCCAAAGGAGATGTTACTCAGTGCCCTCAGTCGGCACCCTCATAGGCCCTCAGCCGACCTCGTTACTTAGTGCCCCAGTCGACACCCTCACAGGCCCTCAGCCGGCCTCGTTACTTAGTGCCCCGGTCTGCACCCTCACAGACCCTCAGCCGACCTCGTTACTTAGTGTCCCAGTCGGCACTCTCATAGGCCCTCAGCCGGCCTCGTTACTTAGTGCCCCGGTCGGCACCCTCATAGGCCCTCAGCCGGCCTCGTTACTCTGTACCCCAGTCGGCACAACCACTCCTTGACACCAGACTACCAAAAGTTGTACAAGGTCGGCGCAGGACCGGAGCCATTCTGGTCCCAAGTGGTGGATATCTCGCCGAGGTATTGATCTACCTGCCACATCTTGTCCTCCCTGTACCCTGACCACATGCTTTGGTGTCAGGTCGAGCGGCGTCCAATGACGCCAACCCTTAAGTTGACAATGCCCCTTTCCTTAATACAGCATGTACCATTTTATCCTGCCACTTCTGTGCATACACTACCCTGTCCTCGCTATATAACAGCAGGTGGCAGGTGAGGCAGGACCTGTCAGCTCCCCCGCTACATATACCTTCTCACTCCGCATTTCACAAGTACGCGCAATAGTGCAATTTTCATACTATTCTATTGCCTTCCATCGTCACCGTCGTGTACTGACTTGATTGTCGGAGTGTCTGACCGGGGACTTTTCCCGGCGGGTTCTAACGGTCTTTGCCTCGCAGGTTGGAAGCGATCCAGCTCGTCACGCCACCTCAGCGACCTCGCCCTTCTCGGAGGCTCACTCAGCTGTAAAGGCGTCCGACTCACTTCGCGACAGGATCAAATTTGGCGCTAGAAGGAGGGCTCGTCTGCAACTAATTGGGAGTGTGCCAGCTGTGTTTGCAAGCGCTTCACCTCCTTTTCGGCCTTAGTTCGTGCTGAGCTCTGGGCTAGGAGAGACATAGAGATGCCATGGCAGTCTCCTACGAACTGCAGGAGGAACACCGTTCCTAGGAGTCAAAAGTGAAAGGTGCAGTGGAAGACCTAGATCGTCTGCATATACCTGGGTGGCCTTAAGGAAAAAAACATCGGCTTTGTTGCGAGAGCCCCGAAAGTAGGACTGCTCGAACCCTTGGGCATAGCGATCGGCTACCGACCCATACAGGCGCAGATCCTGGTGGTGCTCGGGCAGCTCGCCCGGGGGCATCTTTAGGCCCCGAGCCAAAGGAGATGTTACTCAGTGACCCCAGTCGGCACCCTCATAGGCCCTCAGCCGGCCTCGTTACTTAGTGCCCGAGTTGGCACCCTCACAAGTCCTCAGCCGGCCTCATTATTTAGTGCCCCAGTCGGCACCCTCACAGGCCCTCAGCCGGCCTCGTTATTTAGTGCCCCAGTCGGCACCCTCACAGGCCCTCAGCCGACCTCGTTACTTAGTGCCCCGGTCGGCCTCGTTACTTAGTGCCCCAGTCGGCACCCTCACATGCTCTCAGCCGGCCTCGTTACTTAGTGCCCCTGTCGACACTCTCACAGGCCCTCAGCCGGCCTCGTTACTTAATGCCCCGATCGGCACCCTCACAGGCCCTCAGGCGGCCAAAGGAGATGTTACTCAGTGACCCCAGTCGACACCCTCATAGGGCCTCAGCCGGCCTCGTTACTTAGTGCCCCAGTCGGCACCCTCACAGGCCCTCAGCCGACCTCGTTACTTAGTGCCCCGGTCGGCCTCGTTACTTAGTGCCCCCAGTTGGCACCCTCACAGGCTCTCAGCCGACCTCGTTACTTAGTGCCCCGGTCGGCCTCGTTACTTAGTGCCCCAGTCGGCACCCTCACAGGCTCTCAGCCGGCCTCGTTACTTAGTGCCCTTGTCGACACTCTCACATGTCCTCAGCCGGCCTCGTTACTTAATGCTCCGGTCGGCACCCTCACATGCCCTCAGCCGGCCTCGTTACTTAGTGCCCCGATCGGCCTCGTTACTTAGTGCCCCGGTCGGCACCCTCACAGACCCTCAGCCGACCTCGTTACTTAGTGCCCCGGTCGACACCCTCATAGGCCCTCAGCCGGCCTCGTTACTCTGTGCCCCAGTCTGCACAACCACTCCCTGATACCAGACTACCAGAAGTTATACAAGGTCGGTGCAGGACCGGAGTCATTCTGGTCCCAAGTGGCGGATATCTCGCCGAGGTATTGATCTGTCTGCCATATCTTGTCCCCCCTTACCTCGACCACATGCTTTGGTGTCAGGTTGAGCGACGTCCAATGGCGCCAACCCTTAAGTTGACAGTGCCCTTTTCCTTAATACAGCATGTGCCACTTTATCCTGCCACTCCTGTGCATACACTACCATGTCCTCGCTATATGACATCAGGTGGTAGGTGGAGCAGGACCTGTCAGCTCCCCCGGATACATATACCTCCTCATTCCACATTTCACAGGTACGCGCAATAGTACAATTTTCATACTGTTCTATTGCCTTCCATCGCCACCGTCGTGTATTGACTTAACCGTCGGAGTTCCTGGCCGGGGACTTTTCTCGACGGGTTCTAACGGTCTTTGTCTCGCAGGTTAGAAGCGATCCAGCTCGTCACGCCACCTCAGCGACCTCGTCCATCTTGGAGGCTCACTCAGCTGTAAGGACGTCCGACTCACTTTGCGACAGGATCAATCATAATTATGATGATCCCGACAGGTTCACCGTACCCTCAAAGTATAATTTTGTTCAGGACGACGGTTGGAGACCGCTGATGATGTCCGATCGATGATCGAACGATTTGCTGGCTATCGTCGACAAATGAAATAAACGGGACAAGAACAAAGTGGGACAGAAAATCTGTCATCTTTCCTCTCCGGATTCAGATCCACACGTCGCAGAAACGTTCAACAACTCGGCGAATAATCAACGGCTGTGATTTCTCCAACAACCCACCGAATCAAATTAACAAATCGCAAAGCCGAACACGGGATTCTTTTTCCACGTCGCTTTGGCGGCGTTATCCTCTCCCTTCCTTTTCGAGGTCCTTCGCCGTTGCTCTGTTCTCGCCCCCATCGTCTGAGGCGAGGAAAGAAGCGGCGGAGGTGATCTCGTTCGCCTCTCCAGATCCCATTCGATATCTTATCATTTTCTTTCGCACTTGTTCTCTCTGTCCGCTGATGGAGCCTTCGGCGACCGCTGCGCCCTCAATCGAGAGTCAAGATTTCCAGGACAAGGTGGATTCTTTTCTCGTCGAAGCCCTAGAGAATCCTCGTCATCGTCTTACTGGTACTGGATCTTTTATTGGATTGCGAATTTAACCTGTGATTTGGTGCCTAGGGTTTTTAGGAATCTCGTGAATCTAACGCCGCCGTTGCTGTGGCATAAATCTGTTTAATTGCTTTTGTTCTTTGTGACTGTATATTTTTGTCTCTTGGTTATAAATTTTAGGTTTTGTGTGAGATTGCTGTAGTTTTGGACTCTGGCGACCAAGATCTGTCTCTGCAGATTTTTTTTCCACTTTTTAAATCTTGTCACGCCAGGGTCGTGGAATTTTACCTATATTCTCCAACTTCAAACTTAAAATTATGGTAACATTCGATAGTTAGTCTTATGACCATATTAATAACGAATTAGCTTTGATAAATGTAATAATTTCATCTCATAACTGCTGTGGATGGTATAACTGATCTTGTTTGTAATTGTAGTTTCTCAAGCTGGTGATTTTGAGGTCACTTAGAGCCATAAAGATGAATGTTAACAAACAAAGAAAACAAAGAAAAGAGTTTATGTGGCAACTAAGTTTAGGGCCTGAACCTATGCCACAATGTTACTCATTGGTTATTAGTTTCTGTTACATTGCTCACTTGAGGCAGTCTTCCTTTTTATGTACTTCAAAGGAGCACATAAACTATGCCTGTGAAATCACCAAATCAGTGATACCTCTAAAATTATACTAGGTCGAACTGTCAAAGTAAAATTAATACTTCGTGCAATCTGCCAATTAATGAATCTAACTGCAGAATCTCCAAGAGTTCATGCTCTAGATCGTTATGCTTATCAATTGATGTTACTATAATACTTGGTTTTTTTGCTTTGTTTTTATTATGACTGTTATAAATATGCAACCTTTCTTTTTTAGTTTCATATTCATAATTATAGGATTTAGTTTATTATTTATCTTCAGGTTTAGTTGTTCTATTGTTGGAAGTTTTATCGTATGTGCTTTATTTTAGTTACTACTTATCTGTTTTAATCCACATGCTTGACTCTATTGTTGGCTGTAAGTCTAGAAGTCTTTAATATATAATGAGCTCATTTTATGCAAATATATTATTTTATAAATTTTATAATTTTATGTCAAATTCCTTTGCTTGGGCTAGCATCTAATGGCTTGGTTGGTTGGGACCTTGTCTTCGTCAATAACACTGCTATTATGAACCACTATGAGCTGGGGCCTTGTCCAATTTCCTTTGTGCTATCAGATTTCGCATCACAATATTATTTGTGCTATCAGATAAATGTTACTGGTTTCATTTTTTTTTTTTTTTGAAGCAGTTTTGGCAATAGTGGTCTTAGCTCAATAGTTATTTTCTCCATATGAATGAATGAATAGCATACATGAAAACTGAACTTGGAGGCAGATTGGGTGGACTTACTATTTTCTACATATGTATGTTTTTATATGAATGGATTCATGAATAGCATACATGACTGATCAGGAGAGATAGTTGAAATATTATTTCATTGCTCTTTGGTAGACAAAAATTGATATTATGAACTTTGTACTAAACAATTCTTGTTCAATCTCTTTTTCTTTAAAGGAAATTATATCATGTATATGATGTTTTTTTTTTCTTTTTTCCATTACAGTTCTGCGTATGGAGTTTGACATCCAGAGGTTTATGCAGAATTCTGATCAATATCAATTTGAATTCCAGCACTTGCCAACTTCCTATCTGAGATGTGCTGCTCATCGTGTTGCTCAGCATTATGGACTGCTTACCACAGGAATAGACAACACTACAGTTGGCCTAGGCAGTAGGGTAATTGCCAGGAAGACACCTAATAGCAAATTCCCACTTGTTCTGTTATCTGAAATCCCTGTTAAACAAACTGATAAGGAGACATCTGGACAATTTAAGATTGTCTTTCGTCCAAGGCCAGCAAAGGCTTCCTCAAATGATGATATTCATTTTGGACATAAGAAGGATGCAGTGAAGTCTGTGGAGGAGCGCAAGGAGGAATACAGTAGAGCACGGGCCCGCATCTTTAATGGTTCTAACAGTTTGGACATGGATGCGCCATCAGCTGCTTCAACTGACAGCGATGAACAAGAATTGCTGTTGGAGGAAATTGAAAGGATTCACAACAAAGATGGATCATTCAGAGTTGCCATTTTCAGAGACAGGGAGAAGGACCGGTCTGATCCAGACTATGACCGGAGTTATGAAAGGTACTGAGACTGTTGTCTATCAATATTTAGTCTATATATGTTCATGCAACTTGTAAGAAGACTTGAACTTTCACAGGTATGTTAGAGGATCCACTCCAGGACAGAGAGGCTTGCAAGCAGGCAATCCTTTTCAGCCAGCTTTCCTACAGAACGATGCAAACACTCCTTTTAATCACTTGCCAAAGAACCCAATTTGCTTTGGCCCTTATCAGTCTAACCCATCAACGAACCCATTTTGCACCACCGGATACAACCAGACTACGAAGGATGCATTCTGCATGGAGTGGCCTAGCCCTGCTATGATGTATGCGTATTCCTACGAACCTTTTAGACAGGTGATTTTTCAGGTACGTTCAAAACTGATTATTCTTTGAGGTTGGTTTGAATCGTCTAATATTTAAATCTGACTCGTGCAGGCGCCACCGTATCAACCACCTTTGAGCTTTGATCATCCAAGGAATTGATACATCTGGCTTAGTTGTCTAACGACTTGTTATCATTAGATGTAGAATAGACGTCAGTCATGGTTTGTACTACTACTGCTACTAGTATTATTTAGACCCTTAAGATTTGTATTATTATTACAAGCACTTTGTTTAAATCTGGTGCCTGTTTTTTATGTTCTTGTGAATCCATTATAATGTGTCTCTCCAATCGATTGCGGCGTCTTTGGCTCACTAAAATGGATTAATTATTCTGATGTTTTGCTCATGTAGTGTTATTAGGAATAATCAAGAACTCATAATGAAAATGACCCAATGAATGTTGTTCCACCCGCATGATTTACGCAGTTCAGCAGCTTTCTGGTTTAGAGTCAAGTAGTGGAAGTCCTGGTTAAGAATGGTGAAAATCTTAGTTGAGTGATAGGTGAGACAAGTCTAGTGGAGTCAATTGGGAGTTGATTACTTAGCAAACAAGTCCAAGTTAAGTTGAGTCAATTGGGAGTTGATTGTTTGATATGAAAGTTTTAATTGAGAATTAGGTGAAATAAATTTAAGTGGAGTTAACTGAGAGCTAAGACTATGTTTGTACAATTTTAAAATTATAATATAATGTAATTTGTATTAAAAAATTATTAAAAATGTTGTAATCTGGATTACAAGGTCAATAATATGTAATCTGGATTATATTACATTTTCAATTATATTATCCTTAATCAAACGCAACCTAATTGTTTGAAAAATAAATCCTAATTGAGAGCTGATTGCTTTGCAAACAAGTCCCAATTGGGAGCGGGTTGTTTGGCAAATAAATCTAAGTAGAGAGTCAGTTGGGAGATAATTGTTTAGCAAAGAGAAAAGTATTGGAGAAGTAAATTCCAAATAAATGAACCTAATAAATTAGGTGAACTAAGTATTAGGTTTTATTTGTTGTTTGTTTGGTAGCAAACAACAAACAATTGGACAAAGGTTATGGAGGGATCAATTGGAATTGGTTCGGTCGTCGGGGATACAGTCAATCGGAAAACAATATAATCGAGTTCGAACGAGTTACCATTATTTAATAATACGAGTTCTAATATTGCATGGTTATAATATATAACGAAGTAGATTTTATAAAATTAATGAATTGAAACTTATAGATTTATTATTTGATTTACCAATAGCAATTTAATATATCAATTATTACCAAGTTCATTTACACAAAAAAATATTATTTTTATTTTAAAAATACTAATAATACTAATATATATTTATTTTTATACTAATGAAATATACGTAATTTTATTTGTAAAATTTTAAAACTATTTAATTTTTTGATGTTTATTATTCTGTTTCTTATTTAGTATGATAATTTTTTATAGTATATGAATGAATTTTTATCTCTTGTATTAGGAAAAAAAAAGGAAAAAACTATTTATATTATAATCATGATATTTATTTTGTTATATTTGTTTTAGATCAGGGTGACAAAAATCGATAGATTATTAGTCCGAATGTTATGATTAACATGTGGAAAAAATAGACATACAAATTAAGTTTTTTTTTTACCACTAGACTTCAAGATGATAATACTACACACAATAATTATCAGTCCTGTTAGTAGAAGTCCTAGAGCCAATTATGTGATGATTGACTAGGGATTTTTTTATCATATTCAATCATTAATAAAGACATGTTTGGTTATTATACTTACTTTATTATTTGTATCAAATAACTAAGTATAATAATATCCTTGGGTAGTAGGTACTTATCTACATCATATCGATTGGTTGAATCGATAGCGAGATGATGTAGAGAACACTACACTAAATTATTCCTAGTCAAGCATTAATATTCAAGGATAATATTAATGTATGGAGACTAGCATGTAGGTCAATTGATGACTTGAGCTCACAAGTCATGGATATGTGATATCAAGTTGATACATGGGTATACATTAGAGAATGTGTACTGAATTGACTCGTCATGAGAAAGTTTCATAGATTGTCATATGAGTGTCATAAACTTTCTCATGTGACTATTAGTGTGAATAGTCCTTAGACCTGAAGTCACTACGATTCCCTACATAAGGAGTTATGTACTTTGGTATCGTCAAACGTCATCCGTAACAGGGTGGGCTATAAAGGCGATCACTGGGTATGTAATGAATTATGCGGAGGGATGTGAGTGATGTAGATGAGATCTATCCCTCCCATATGACGAGAGTGATATCTGTGGGCCCCTTGATCGAGTAGGACTACTAAAACGCATGGTCATGCTCAAATGAGTCAATATGAGATATTGAACTCATTTGTTTGAGTGAGTCTACTCAGGGATCAAGAAACACATAGATTGATCGAGGATGATATGGTCTATGCCTCATTGGTCAATCTAGATATCGAGGATAGAAGGACAATGTCATACATTATCATAGTCACGGAGGTTTAGTCGGATCTCGACTTTTCTTGTTACTTGGGTAGTAATGATGCATTGCTAGATGTCGCTCATTGCTTATGTGTCTAAAGCGTTTAGGCGCATTGCCAACGTCACGAGAACCTATTGGGTCACACACTAAGGACATGATGCTTCGGGAGTTCGGGAGCTCGGGAGGCTCGGGTCAGTGGCTCAGGAAAATCTGATCGGGAGCTCGAGTTGGGAACTCGGGAGCTCGGGAGCTCAGGTCAAGAGCTCAGGAAATCTGATCGGGAGCTCGAGTTGGGAACTCGGGAGTTCGGGTTAGGAGCTCGGGAGATTTGATCGGGAGCTCGAGTTGAGAACTCGGCAGACTAGGTCGGGAGTTCGGGAGACTTGGTCGGCAGACTTGGTCGGGAGCTCGGGGACTTAGTCGGCAGACTTGGTCGGGAGTTCGGGGACTTGCTCGGGAGACTTGGTCGGGAGCCCGAGAGGTCCTGGTCAGAATTGCGGGAGAAATTCATTAAAGTATTTAATGAAGGAAAGAGAAAAGTCTTTCTTCATTGAATGAAGAGAAGATGAAGAGTCACATGGAAAGATGTGCTCTTTATTGACTTTAATGAAGGGAAGCCAAAGAGACACAAACCTCTTCATATTCATGGGATGAGTATAAAAGAGGGCCTTGGGACTTTGGATGAGAGAGCTTTTCCCTTCTTCCCTTCCTCTCTTCTTCCTCTTCTCCCTCTTGGCCGAAACCCTTGTTGGGTTCTTGGTGGTCTTGTGAACTACCTCAAATTGCTCGCACAACTAAGGTAGTTCTTTCCGAAGTTGAGAGATTGTGTCTGTGTGAATACGCATAGAGACACGGACATTTGAACATGCAAGAGATCCGGCGGCACTTGGACGAGCGGGATAAACGTAAGGGCACGCTCCAAAAGTATACACTTTAGATAGATCTATTAGATAGATGAACTTCGTACGAGTTTTCTTTCGCATGGATCGCTCGAGGGATCTTGTTTCCGCTGCGTTTTATGTTTATGTCGCCGGGAGATCCCAACAGAGTCCATCCCGTAAAATTATATTTATTTATTTATTATTACTTTTTTGTTTTGTCTCTTCAGAGACATCTGATAATATAATATTTGATTTAGATCATCGTGGCAAAAAGCGAATCGCTCGCCTCAGCATCATCCGATAATATAATAATTATCAAGATGTGTCGTTTGATTTAGATAGTTCATACAAACTATTAGTTTGGAATCATAAATTTTAATGATTTTGGACAATTAAAATTAATGATCGATATTCATAGAAACGTCGAACAGGCTGCAGATCTACAAGGTGTGTGAGATGTTTAATTTGTGCAGGCACACGCTCGACAGGTTTACGATTGAAAAATAATTGTAATTTTTTTTTAATTTAGCTATTTAATTTTTTAAAATGATTAATTCTAAAATTGATAGATTTGATTTTATAAAAAAATTTTATTGACCATTGAGATAAATAGAAGTATTGATCGAGACTTATCTAAATTATTAACATTCTTAAACTTATTTTTTATGGGAGGAAAAATCGTCTATAATGGATAAACTTAAACTTTGTATCATTTAATTATTTATAAATAAATCTAATTATTGACAAAGAATTGCAATTTGACTCCATTAAAATGTTGTTCGAGATTTATATTTCATTTTAGTTATAAATAACTATAATAATCACAAGATATTCAATTGTCAAACAATGACAAATTGTGAAATAAATTAACAATCCATCTTTGAAATTAATCTTTACCTATACCAATTAGGTCATTTTCATTTACCACTCTCACCATGTTCTTTAAATATAATGACATTTGCCCTCAGGGCTATGGTGCAGCGGTAAGATTACTAGTCGTTAATCCAGGCATCTGTGATTCGATCCCCAGATACGGTGCATTTTTTCCTCCAAATGGGGCGCGAACCCTGGGACGCTGGGCTTCTAGACTGGCCACCGCGAGCGCTTCCCGATTTACCCTGATGACCGATGGAAAATTTCCGTGGGACCGGACCGGTCATCTCAAGTTCAATTTGTCTGTTACTGATTCATCCATTCCTTAAATTTTTCTTAATAAAAAGGTTAATTTAAACTTAGAATGATTAGGTATTATATGTTGTCTGATTTATATATACGAATAGGTTTAGATGTTGAACGACGTGGACAACCATTTGAAGAGATGGATAGGTACAATGACCAATAAAAATCCAAAGCAAAGCCGTAAAATTAACTCAATGACAAAATTAAAAACTACATCCACCACCGATTATAATTAACTTCAGCTTGACTGCTTATACACCCGTTCTATACCTTCTTATCCCACACATTCTACTTCATCACACGTTCTTATCCCACCCGTTCTATACCTGTTTCATGATTTGTGAATTGCGAGGCCATCTATCAACGGCACATCCACGTCCTCGAACCTACCATGTTGCCAACAAATTCAGCCCATAACCGTTGACCACGCTTTTATAAATTAGCAAATAAACAAACGAAGCGATAGTCGGGTCCAGCATGACAACCTATCCAAATCTTACACGTGGGATACCTAAAACCAGACCGGAAGTTTTCGTCGTCATCTTATTTGTTTTCATTCGCCTAGAAGTTGGTTGCATGGAAAGGGCGAACGTGGATTGGCGAACAAGTTGGGCGTTAGGGGTATCCTCAATTGTTTGCTGATTGCCCACTCTCTTACCTTTGAACGCAGTGGGTAAGTTCATGGGGCTACGTCACACGCAAGCAGTGGAGACTGGAGAGAGCCGTCTGAAAGGATGGAGGTAAGTTTGGTAGATTGCTATGGTCGCTAATGTTTTTGTTAAAAAAAAAAAATCGTGCTGGGGTAGCTTTTTGCTTAGGTGGGGTTCTCTGTGGGACTTCAGGCTAGCGAATGAGAAGCCTGGTAAATAGTGGGTGACGTGAAGGCGTAGGACTACGATGCAACGCCAATGCCCAGGTCGGATCGAGATAAAATAAGGGATTTTAAGTAGTACGAAATAATTGAAATTAGAAAAAGAAGAAGATCGTGAGGCAGATGGGAGGACTTCGGATCTGATGGTCAATGTCGAGGATGAAGCATCTCCTGAGGAAGCTCCACATCGGCGGCGGCGGCGGCGACGGCGGAAGCAGTAGCGGAGGAGTTGATCATCAGCTCCCCCACCACCCGCATCCTCATCAGCAACAGCGGCTTGGTGGTGAGGCCAGGAGGAATCCCTCTCCGACGTCCGCGTCGAGTTTGAGAGCAAGGGCGCAGGACGTGGCACCGGCGGAGGCGGTTGAATCCAGGGAGGAATCGCGATCCGATGGGGCGGCGATCGCGGGACCCGACTTTAGCTTGTTCGAGGAGGAGTACCAGGTGCAGCTGGCGCTGGCGATCAGTACCTCTGATCCCGATGGGCTGGAGGACGCGGACTCCGTGCAGATCAAGGCTGCCAAGCGAATGAGCATGGGTTGCCCGTCAGGGGTTGGAGCTACTGCCGGAGCTGTTGTGGGTGTTGGAGCTGATGATTACAACTCCATGGAGTTCCTCTCGCTACGGTATTGGGTAAGTGTAAATTGAATTTTTTTTGGCTGTTGGGATCCGCTTGAGTTGATTTTTAGTTCTTTGTTCGGGATTCTGGTTGCCCTTTCTTAAATTAGTCCCTTTTTAAAGCGAATTTCTGATAATTGCATCATGGAGGAGATACCTATAGAGATCTTACCTTTTGAGTCATACGTATGACCCTGAACTCTTTCTTGTAGTAATGTGATTGTGATAGTTTCTTATACTATTAGCGATTAATTGATTATAATCCTAAAAGTCTAGCTAATTGTTTACCGTTTCAGAGTGTGATTACAATGCTATTTATGTCTGTGCATAAGAGCGCATGGTCAAAGTGGATTCTTCATTTTTATCAATAGAAATCCCTTCCTGAACTATAAATGGTATTGATTTCTTTAACATCACAGATTTGCTCCTATTTTTTGAACATCATGAAATTGCTAAACCTACCTTCTTGAGCTTCAAACTTGAATGCACTCTGTAGATCTTTTGTAGATTGAACACATAATTTCCCTTCACCTTACTATCTTTCATGTTTTATATTTATATAATTTGATAACTTTTTCAGCGGATCAGTATATTTTGAAGCACTCTCAAGTATGCCTATTCAACATTAAGTTGACATGTCTCAGTTTTTTTATTGTTCCTTTCATTTTCTGTCATACTTTGGTTAATAATCATTCTCGATTGTTCATGTACAGAGTTTTAAAGTTGTGAACTATGATGAAAAGCTCTTGGATGGTTTCTATGAAGTATATGGTTTCTCAAGTGCCAACATTGTTGAAAAGATGCCATCTCTGGTGGATCTCCAAGCAATATCTATTTCAGATAAAATTGATTATGAAGTCATTCTTGTGAACCGGACATTTGACTATACACTTCAACAACTTGAGAAGCAAGCAGTCTCTATTCTTATGGAAAGCAAACCAGAAGAGCATGGCCTACTGGCTAGCGGGTTGGTCCAAAAGATTGCAGATCTTGTTGTTTGCAGTATGGGCGGTCCAGTTGATGATACTAATGATATACAAAGAAAGTGGACACTCAGGAGCTGTGAATTGCAGAATTCTTTGAACACTATTGTTCTTCCTCTTGGCTCACTTGAGATTGGATTGTCACGTCACAGAGCATTGCTCTTTAAGGTTGTTTAAATAATACTTTGGGTTGACAGAAATTGAATACCATCAAATTAATGTTATGCTTTGTGTTTTTCATCCATTTTATCACATAAATCCAGGCAATTTTGTGAACATTTAATTGCTTCATCCATACTGCTTTAACACATCTCGTTCAATTAAGCAGATGTTTGACTTTTTTCTTTATTATACTAGTTCTTTTTGTGATCCATAAACATTAACAACTACTTTCTTGTCTTTTGAGCAACATATTGTGGTGTCAATGGTTTTGTCTAATCTCAACTCGAGAGTCATGCACTGGTGGGTAGATGCAATCTAATTTTATGAATATAGAATTAGTTTTCTTATAGGCCTTTTTTTGGTACATAAGAAGCTAGACAACTAGATCATGGCCATTATAATTTACATTAGCCTGCTGTATTGAATTATTAATGGTTCATATTATTTGGGCTTAATATTATCGATATTGTTTTTTTTTAAATTTTTAAGTGGTTTATGGTATACTACTGATCTGTATAGCTTGGCATACTTGCATTAACAACCTCTTGGCAATATAAGTTTTCTGTGCTTAGCTAGTATTTGAATGTTGGTTTAGTCTATTTAATTTTGATTTAATATCTGCCACCTCTGTTTTGTTGTTCACCATTTACCTTTGTATGCTGTGTGTGGATGGCAACAAGCTATTTTCTCTATTAGACTTAACTTAGGGTATTTATATTTTTTTTAATCTACTGACAATAGCAATTAGCAGGATTCAAACATAGAATTTTCTATTCTGATACCATGTTTTCAATTTTGGTGATTTTTTGTCCCATAGATGTTAGATGTTTGAAAGGGCCAAGTCTTTACTTCTATAATTATTCTAGTATTCTACCAGATATTTTGAAGAAAAAACTAATTTTCTCACAGATACTTGGAACTATGATTCTAATTTGTCCATGTGTTTCACATCACTTCTTCTGATGCAATTAAAGAATTTAGCATACTAGGGAACCTGAGAGGTTGCACACAAAAGTATGTGGCTTTAATATCTGCAAATTACACAAATATATTTGCAAGAACTGGCGAATCTTCCCATCATTCTGTGCATTATATTGTATAAGATGAATCAGAGAAATCTTATGATAGTTGTAATAACGAAATGATCACAAGTCCCATTCCAACCCTAGGATTTTGTTGAATACATATGACTCTATGCGAATGATGGTGCATCTTATTATCAGTGCGGAGTTTGGAGTAGGTAGCGCATTTACATTTCATAAAGACATTAGATTGGTTAAATAGTAACAGAAATACATCAGTTCATGCCATATTATTTTGTGCTGAATTTGGAGTAGGTAGTCCTTTTACATTTCAAACATACATTAAATTGGTTAAATACTAACATAATCTATAAATTGTTTCTATTAGACAATGTTACATAGGAAGTGTTGTTTCAATCTCCAATTTGTGAGTTTACTTGGTTTGCTGCATGAGAACTTGCATTGCACTTTATACGAGCATACAATATAATATTCACCTGATAGTGCCCTAAAACAATGAGTGCCAAGACATGTTTATTATTGTTATTATTTTTCACTTTTCAGGTTCTAGCTGATCGCATAAACCTGCCATGTAAACTTGTAAAAGGTAGTTGCTATGCTGGTACAGATGAAGGAGCTGTGAACTTCATTAAAGTTGATTATGGAAGGTGTTTTTTTTTATATTTTATTTCACGTTCTTCTTATCTTGTGATTCATCCAATTGAATAAGTAATCTAGGCTCAGTTGGCCTTTCTGCTTGCTTTCTCATTTGTTATTCATCATGTCATGCTGAACTAAACATTGTAGTTGGCATGGACAAAAAAGTTATTGGTGGTACTTGTGATATCTTTTTTCATCTTTTCTGCTGTGGTAGTTTTTCATGTTTGATGTGCTAACATGTATTCTGGATGATGTGCAATTCTTGTGATAAATCTTGAAATTTACTTACTAATACTGGAATGTTAGGCTTTTCTCTGTTCTTGGCCTTTTCCCATTATTAGGAAAAAGTTGCTGGATATCAAAATCCTTCTGTCCAAACCAAAGAGTTATAGTTGAAGGAACTGCAGTCTTACACCTTGTGGCTTCTTCTGAATTATTGTTGTATTCTGTAATGTTATTTTATTTCAGTGCTGGTTAGTATCAGCAATGACACCAACAGATCAGGTCTCATTTTGACAGGAAAGATTTGTTTAGATAGTGTTTTACTTAATCTTCAACTCTTATATTGTAATCTTATTATATGATGAGCCTGAAGATACATTGCAATTTTTTTGTTTCTTGTAAAACAAATGCCTGTTTGCACTTGATCTCATTTGGTTCTATATCTTCTTACTTCATGTAATAGCCTTTAATTGAATCCTTAATCATATCATTGTCATCATTCGAATAAAGATTTAGTTCAGCATAATTCAGAAGGGAAACTGACACAACATTTCTTCACCTCTGACAGTGAATACATTGTTGATCTTATGGGAGCTCCAGGCACATTGATTCCCACTGAGAATCCCAGAACTCATATGGAAAATTCTATAAACTTTCTACTAGGCCCAGAGACCATTGAACAAACTGTCGAGGATTTATGCTTGGTCCTTAATAAAGTGAATTCTCAGTTTGAGAGAAAAAGTGATATATTTCAAGGAGATTTAGATAACAGCTTACCATCAGGATATTCTGGATTACAGCTGGAAGAAAGTTCAAATTTAATTAATAGACATGATGATGTTGATGATTTGGTTGCGAACAGTCAAATTGCAGGGAGTGATATTGAACTTGGAAGTTTCTGTTCTTTTCTGCGTAGACCTCAATTGGACACATCTAAGCCTACAGAAGTTATTTCCTCTTCTCGACAGATGAAAGTTAATGATGTTTCCAAGTATGTGGTCACTGCAGCAAAGAACCCAGAATTTGCTCAGAAGTTGCATGCTGTTTTACTGGAAAGTGGTGCGTCACCTCCTCCAGATCTGTTTTCTGATTTAAATTCTTCACTAAATTTGGTTGAACAGGCTCATAACATAGATATCGAGGCAACAGGAGGAAGAATTGGACTAGAGTTAACTGGGATGAATGCAACTTCAAATATCCGGTCTTCCATTTCACCTGTGTTAATAGAAGAATGTTCAAATAATTCTGACATGGCCAGACATAATGAAAATGCTGCTGAGGAATCAGTACACAATATTGGGGAAGACATATCCAGTACAAGAATGTCTTCATCTTTAGCTATGAAAAATGACTGGCTCACAATGCCTAATTTTCAGGGGAATGGGAGTTTGCCTGATAATTCATGGACTAAATACAGTGATCCAATTCTGGATAATCTGGTTATATCAAAAACTTCCTTAATGAAAGAAGTCGACACATCTCCGGTGCCAGATGTGGTTGAATCAATCAATAAAGGAGGTGCAAGTATTGTTGAATCGTTTGGTGTACAATACTATCAGGAAAATTTAGGAAGAGATTCTGCTCCTGATGGCCATCAAAAAGTTCCTTTCGAAGATTGTCAAGAGAGTGCAAAGGATTCCATGTTTAAACAAAAAAGTAATCTCCATGCACTAGATGCATCTGACAATGAAAAATCAAGCAAAATACTTGATGTTGTTTCTGAATGGGAGATACATTGGGAAGATCTTCAGATTGGAGAGCGAATTGGTCTAGGTTGGTCTAATAAAGGAATTTACTTGTTCAGGTTTTCAATCTAATACATATTTCTTATCTGCTTTTGAATTCAGCCTGAAAATGAATCAAACAGAAGATGTATACTTCTCTGATGTTGTACTTTTTAGACTGCATTCTGCGTAGATTGTCATTGCTTTTCAGACTTGTCAACCTATTGTTAGTTCTAGATCACATTTTCATTTATACTTCATTTCACAACGCACTTTATAATGCCTTGGCAGCTTGTATAAACCATGATCAGTACATATAAGAAACTTTTGCACAAAAATGATAATGCGTCAAACTGTTTATATAACAATTCTCCACAACACTGTTTTGAAGGGCTAAGTTACACGGGGTTCAGACTTTCCCCCCTAGGCTCCTGTATTTCCTTTTGTCTTTTTGTTTGGTACATATTCAAAAAAAAAGAAAAAAAAAGAAGAGAAAGTAAAATCATTTATTAAGTTTGCAACTTACATTAAAATTCATTTTCTTCTCTTGTCTCTTGTGAATGATATCCTTTTCTAGTTTGGTGTTGAAACCTTTTCAATGTGAAAATCGTGATTTTAATTTTTCCTTGAGGGAGTATCTTTTGGGAAGGCTAATCTAAAAATTATATTGACGTTCAGTTTTATAGTGCATACTCCTATCATACATCATCTGCTTGACTGTTTCTAACTTCAGTCATACTTCTACTTGACTGATTCAATGTGAAAGTCTTGATTTTGATTCCTCTTCGAGTATATTTTAGGAAGTCTAATCTAGAAACTATATGGAAGTTCAGTTTCATATTCCATAACCCTGTCATAGATAATCTACTTGACTAATTCAAACTCCTTTTCCAGGTTCATATGGGGAGGTTTATCGTGCAGACTGGAATGGCACTGTAAGTTTCAATCTAGGATATCTATCTTTTTCTTGTTTAGTTGTTTGTGTATGAATGATCATGAAGCAGAGGGATAGTGGTATTAAAATACTATAATTACAGATGAAAAAAATCTATGCTGTTTTTGTTTGTTTTGTGAATGTTGGAAATTTTTTTATCAGAGAGAGAGAGAGAGAGAGAGAGTTTCCATGTGTAATAGAAGCTCCCGGGCGTGTAAGGTTGTTTAATATTTCTTTCCAGTTAATTTTAAATTTATATCCAATATTTTAATGTTTCAGGGAAAGAAAATGGTAGCGTTTTGTTCTATTGTGCTATTTAGGAAGTTTGTGATTGTTTTGGAAAATTTTCCATTTTTTTCCATTTCCATCCAAAAAAAATTTGGATATTTTTTTTCTTAAATTAATTGTCATTTGTATAAAAATAAAATTTATTTTATGTTTTAGCATATTGTTATGTTCTTGCAGTATTGATGATAGTACCTTTTGATCTTTTAGATTTATCTAGAAGCAAGGCATTCTCATATTGTGTTGATGGCTAATTGTTGAGAATCTTTTTTCTTACTCATCTGTTCTGTATGATCATCTTCCAGGAGGTTGCAGTGAAGAAGTTGTTGGATCAGGATCTTTGCGGCGACGCATTAGTGCAATTCAGATATGAAGTAATCTCTATATAAATATTGCATACCAATTTGGAATTTGATTTTGAACTTCAGTTTTTATATAGTAACTTTTTTGCCATAGGTTAAAATCATGTCAAGGTTACGACATCCAAATGTTGTTCTTTTCATGGGAGCAGTGACTCGTCCCCCAAATTTGTCAATATTGACAGAGTTTCTTCCCAGGTTTGTGCATTTCTGTTTAACCTGTTCACCTAACAAATACACTGTCATGATTCAGGATGCACACGCTAGCTCATATACATTGTCTATTTTTCTAATTCTGGGGCTGGATCTTTCATCTAGACTGGGAATGCCATAGAATGATTAATATATCTTTGCTGTTTTTTTATCCTTTTTATTCTTGATTTGCCTTACCATGTCCTCCTGAATTTTTAAAAAAAGAGTGTGACAATTGCAATATTTCCCGTATATATATGTTGTTAGATTGGAGTATCATGCTCATCACAAAGCTACCCAACCCTTTCATCCTAAGCCTGTTACATGTATCTACTACTTTATCCAAACTTGTGCCAAACCTATTTAACCTGATTAAATGGGTTGGATAGTAACTAGCTCGTGCAAGGTTCAAAGTATTGTTCCATGTTAGAGTTTCAATCTCTTGTAGGAATGGCATTGATATCAAACATGTGCCATGTTGGGTACCATACTACCTTATCAGTGATCAACCCAAATGAATTTTGATCTATAATCTTAGTTTGTTTACCTCTAATATAAGTATATAACAATTAGAAAGGTGATTAAGTTAACATTTTAAAGTAACAAATTGTAAAATACAACAAGCGTCTCTTGACTCATTGTTAGACCTTACTAATACTAAAATAAGTGTTGTACATTTGGAGCATTGGTTCTTATGGCATCCCAGTGATATCAATCTCATGATTAACATTTTCTAAAGAATCAAATTTCTTAGACTTTGTGTTATTGGAACACCGATCCCACCTAGTGGGATACAGCTTGGTTGTTGTTGTTGTTGTGTTATTGGAACTGGTTTCTTTACATGATTATAAATATATCTTGGTTAGCGATTGGGAGTTGGACTTAGGCTGACACAATTATAAGTATATGTCTATATGATATCGATACTTGTCTCTTTGACTCCAACATCATTCCAATATCAATATTTTTCCCCCTCCCCTTGCTTTTTATAATGCTTGATCTCCTTCATGTCCACCCATTTTAACTGATAGTTATTATTTTCATGATAGTTATTATTTTTCTTGATTTTTCCTCTTATTAAAAATTGTATTAGAAGTTCATGATATTCCATCAGATTTCTTAAACAGGAAAAAACTTTGTTTGCTTGTGATTTTGCATTCACTAGCTGCACAAAGTGGATCACAGAAGAAAAAAAATTGTATATTCTAGTATTGAATTCATATAGGAAAATAACCACAGTTTAATGGCATCATTGAATGATTCCAATATGTTGTTTTCTGTTTGTAGGGGAAGTTTATATAGGTTGCTGCATCGTCCTAATTTTCAACTAGATGAAAAAAGACGGCTAAAGATGGCTTTGGATGTGGTACTAGTTTATTTGTTTGTTATCTAAATTTGGTTATCCATATTGATATCCCACTGAACCTTAACCTGCATCTTTTGACAGGCCAAAGGGATGAACTACTTGCATAGTAGCCATCCTACTATTGTGCACAGAGATCTCAAGTCTCCTAATCTTCTTGTTGATAAGAACTGGGTTGTCAAGGTACCTATTTAGATAAAACCTTCTACAGGAGTAACTCCTAATAGATAAACTTCTGATGCGTCCTTATTGGACAGTGTTGTCAGGATTTATAATGTCTCCAAATACCAGTCCATTAGTTGCTAACTTGCTATGAATCTATTGACACTTAAAAAGATGCCATAGAGATTCTTGTTTTCTCTTTTATTTGTAGGTGGTGGGTGATTGACATAATTTGTTTTTAGTTCACTACCTAGCAGTACATGATGCATATCTTTCTTCAAAGCTAAATACGTCTCCAATATTTAGTTTAAGCTTTTAATTATAATAGATTTTGCTGTGCAGCTTTGTTATCTTTTAATGGACAATCATGTGAGAAGTGCTTAATCATGTATGTTTTTTTCTTTCCCAATGCTTGTGTCCTTAGTATACAAGGTAATGCATCCAAGCAAAGTTGCAGTTGGCTAACCTTGTAGACTTTACTAATTTCTGTGTCAGGTTAACCCTATTAATCTATATTAAAAATGTTAATTTTCAATAGGTTCAAACTTCTTTGTTACTGATCTTGTATACCCCTGGATGACGCCGAGTTGGTACGTGGATGGCAGAGTTCCTTCATTGTATACCCCTTGATGACCCTTTCTATTCATCAGATATTAGTCATGGATTTATTATGAATAATTATTATGAATTACCATGCTAGCAAAGATAGCAAACACCATTTTGTTCAAATGATATTATCCTACTTCATCCAATTAGTCTCAACAAGTTCATGCAGTGGTTTAGCATGCTAGTGTTTGAGGGAATCTTATGATCAGTGGAATTTTTAGTTTGGCCAGTGACTATAATAGAATTGTAGCACCTCAACATATGTTGCTTGATTTAAAGAATGATTACATAAGCTCTGCATCAATGCCACAACTCTTGTAGTTATACTAGAAGGGGAAACAAATTCTTGTATTTCAAATGGTTCAGCTCATTCCCACCCTTCTCCAGTGAGTAGGTTACAGCAAATTGAACATGTGTGTTTGGTTTTTTTCTCCATTGTGACTTTTAGTATGCGCATTACTGTCAATACTTATCTGAACTTTTCGCTCTATTGAAATCCAAAGAAGATGCTCTTGGGGATTTATAAGTAAATTAAAGCTGGACATTAATGATGTTGGAATTAAATATGATATTAGTTCAAACAGTTTTGGTTGCCAGTGTTGTTTCCAGTAGTATCTAGACCAATAAAGTGTTTTTGCTTATCCGATTCTATTTCACATTTCAGAAGAGAAATTAATTTTGTCTCAGGCTTGTGATTTTGGCTTGTCAAGATTGAAGCATCATACCTTCTTGTCATCAAATTCAACATCTGGAACGGTGCATTTCTTACTCCACAACTTTTAAGAAGAATCATGTTTTGCGTTGTGTACTGATTTTCGCTGATAAAATGAATAATCATTTGCTTCTTCTGTATACCTCACATAAAGTTTCAAGTAGAGACATTACTTATTCTTGGAGTTATTATACCAATCTTAATCCTGGCAACAAATTTTCATTCTCAGATCTGTTGGATCAGTATGCAATTATGCATTGTGGATCTCTGTGAATTTGGAATTTACTTAAGCCTATTGGATTTGGAATGTAGCTGACGCAATGACATAATAAGATTTCTAGTAAAAGAAAGCTTTTAGGGATTCTTGAAATGCCCTTTACATTTGGAAAACTATATATTGATTCACCTCATGGTGTTCTGCAAAATTTGGGCTCGTTCAATACTTTACATTCATGTGACTTTAATGTGTGAAATAGTCAATTTTCTGGTCACACTGTTTTATTTCATCATTCTTTTTTGCATGCTATGTTTTACAAAATTTATTGTCAAACTTACTATCATTGAGTAATCCTATAGTTCGTTCTGATATTCCAGGGTTTCAGTGTATACAGAAAACTTGATTTGCTAAATTTTTAGACTTAAAAGTCCTTTGATTTAGGTAGCATCTTGTTCTTTTTACAGTTAGGCCATTGTATTGTGGTGCTTCATATGTCATAGCTGTGTCAAGATTTTGCATAACCTTTCCATCAAAAAGAACACAATTGTCATTATTGTATTAACTTGATCTAGTTTTAGGTAATGGCATCACAGTAATTTCTAACTATTTTTTCTTTCAGCCGGAATGGATGGCACCAGAGGTCTTACGGAATGAACCATCAAATGAGAAGTGAGTTAGACATTCTGATCTGTGTATATTTTGGAGATATTCGGTGCTATTTGTAAACCTGTTGGTAATGGGAATCATCTGTGTCTCAGATGTGATGTTTACAGCTTTGGTGTCATCTTATGGGAATTAGCAACCCTACGGAAGCCGTGGAGTGGAATGAACTCGATGCAAGTAGTTGGTGCTGTGGGATTCCAAAATAGGCGTCTTGAGATACCTAATGATATTGATCCAGTGGTTGCACAGATAATTACTGATTGTTGGGAAAGGTATGCTCCTGAGCCAGTGCGATAGCATTTAAAACTTTTCTATTTCAACCAAGCTCTTGTTCATTTTGATTAGTTATCAAATCACAGAGTTCATTTGAGCACAAACCACTTAGTTTAGGTCTGTAATGAAGTTGTTGGAGTTAGCTAGTTTGATTATAGTAGGCTCGTGTTGCGTTTTGGACCAACCCTCTACCTGACCTAATAAATGGTCATGTAAAAGTTAGTGGCACGAGTTGAAAGTTGAAACCAATTCATTTTGGCCATTCATTTAAGCAATAACTTTTCCAAATCCCAGAAACTTCCGGATGCACCGGATCTATACTTCTACTGAGTTTTTATTTTGTATTTGTACTAGAGGTTAACCATTGAGATGCAAGGTATAGCCAGATGTCTAAAGTGTTCTTCATTGTTGCCAAATTTGTCATTGTTCGGGTTTATAGATATTTCTCTGAAAGCTGTTCCTCTTGCAGTGACCCAAATAAGCGCCCGTCTTTTTCACAACTTCTGTCACCTCTCAAGCAGCTGCAGAAGTTGGTTGTTTCAAACTGAGGCTTGCATGTTTATGTAGAAGATGTATTTTCAGAGGACAAACCATCTTTCATTGTGTCCATCCTGGAGCTGCAACGGCGCAATACTAGCTGCAGTCATGAGCTGTAGGCTCAACTCTGTTCAAAGTTGGAAAATATTTCGAGGTTTGGAACCAAAAGGTTCTGTCGATGCATGCCCTGTCATCCTGAAGCTGTGCGAAGTGCAGCTGAAGAGTTAAAGATTGCTACATTTCAAACTCTCACACTTAACAAAAGTGCTCAAGTATAGCACCACAGTACATAGTCTGCCATTTTGTTTCGGTTCACAAGTCGAATCCGAAACCAACTCAAAATTGTACACATCTACTTAAGTTGTAACTATTTCTGCTCTAGAAAACAAACAAAAACAAAAAGAAAAGGGTCGGTACAGGAAAGAAAATCTAAAAGGATTCACTCCTGTGTTCACATCCTCAATAAATAAAATGTTTGCTTCTCTTGGCATTGCTGTGCTAACGTATGAGCCAATGCTTGTGCATTTGTAAGGGCAAATATTCGTCGGCAGATCGAGTGTTCTTCTCGATGGGATGCAGTCAGCTTTTCTTATCTCTTCAGTCAAGCTTATCTCATTGCAGATTTTCACTGTGAGCTAATCTTCATTTGGAATAGCCAAACGTGATTGATGTAAGATGATCTTTCCTTTTCTTTCATAGACTCGATATCTATGGCCAAAATTGTGGACATTATTTGTCTATAGAAGTTTAATATTTGTGAGAAGAAAAAAAATCGCCCATCTCCATCACAAGAAAATGAGTTTAGTTGCATTAATTCGATGAAGCCTAGTCAGCAGCTAACAAAGCGGATCACATATGACAAAAGGTGGGGATGGACGCCGACGTGTCTCTATTTGAAGCCCAGCTCGCCACCACATAAACAACCCTTCTGTTTCTTTCTTATCATCTTTGTCTTTTCACCACTGCCTTCGGAAAGCCTACCAAATTGTGAGGGACGTGTGCTCGTGCTCTCCCTGCAATCCAACTAATTTTTTTAGGAAAAAATTTGAGAAAACTTTTCAACATGAAATTGAGCTTTGCATGTACTCTCCAACTCAAAATTTTTTTGCATGCACTCTCTGATAGAATTGACAAGATAATTTTATGTAATATTTTTTTCAGTATAAAAGAGTAAAAATTCAATATATATTGTAAAAATTTGAGTATAAATTATCTGAGATTGAGTACTAATTTAAGAAATTTGAGTATTATTTGAAAAAATTTAAGTATATATTATTTCAATATATAGTAAAAATTTTAGTACACATTGTAAAAATTTAAGTACGAATTGATTAGATTGAGTATTATTTGAAAAAATTTGAATATAAAATTTAAAAATTTGAGTATGCCAGGTTGCATCCACCACATCAAGATTTTCACGAGAGGCACCGAAACTTTATACTCAAATTTCTAAAATTAGTACTCAATCTCAAACAATTTATAATCAAATCTTTAGAATGTTTATTGAGTTTTCACTCTTTTAATTATACTCAATTCATCAGGGAGTGAATGTAAAAAATTTATCAAGTGGGAAGACATGCAAAGGTCAATTTGAGATTGGGGAGTTTTCTCCAATTAACTTTTTTTATTATTAGAATCTATTTATTATTTTTGATTATTTTTAAAATGATCTTATTATTTTATGAAAAATATTGTCTATTTTTAATTTGTTATTTAATAAAAAATGTTCCTTGAGCATGTTTGTTCAACCGGTCCTACAGTAACATATCGAAAGCATAGTGAATCATTGGCCATATCCGTGCTTTAACTTAAGTGCCCTGAAAACCTTGGTTTCACATGCAGAAACAGTACTTCGTTTGTCACATCTCTCTCTGACACAGAAGTGAGATACGTATCCAGATTCTCTGTCATAGAATCCAATGAAAATTTATATTTTGAGGATAATATGGATAATGAACTTGAAGCTCAGGATCGATCACTCACCATTTCCTCTCTTAACCCCTCGTATTTTTAATCCTTCAACTCTTGTGGCCTTGTATAGCCCAAACTACCATTTCAGAATAAGTTGTCTTCAATAGATTTGTAGTTTAAATAGTGGTGTTATATTGAATTAATTGAACTTCCGTATCTTAATAAAAATCTTCATAGTCTCTCTCTCTCTCTCTCTCTCTCTCAACACGCACATATATATAGCCACTCCAAGAACTTCCAAACCCTACACCTTTCTCATTTATCTCTCTCTCTCTCTCTGCATGTCTCCATTTGATCTAAACCAGGCTGCTACCGTCCCTGTATCAGATGGAGAAGACCAAGATCAAACCGCTGGACACAACCCTTCCTTCACACCACCATCTGCCACCTCTTCTTGCTCCTGCCTCAACTTCTCAAGAAACCGCCATGATCATGGAGTAGTAGATCATGGCAGAGACCATTCCTTCAAGAATCAGATTCTGCAACAAGAGGTAACATTGCAGCTAGCTAGCTAGATCATGATCATCATTTGCCATCACATCTCCAATTAACTTGTCTAATATGACAACAGCCCAAGGATCACTCCATTCTGAACACCACTGATTTCTGCTATAAATCCATCAGAAACATCAACAGAGAGATCGAGCCATCTCAGTTCAAACCAATTAGAGGCTACATGAAACATTCGACTCGAGATCATAACAAAAGAAACGTCGAGTCTGCAGGTGATCCAATCAGTATCAGAGCCTGCTCCAATTGCAACACCACAAAGACTCCTTTGTGGAGGAGTGGCCCTCACGGCCCCAAGGTAAAACAATAATCAATCTTTGACAAAAACAAGATCGGCGTGTTGAATTATTGTTTGTTTGTTTTTTGTTTTCTTGCAGTCTCTTTGCAATGCTTGTGGAATAAGACAGAGGAAGGTGAGGAGGGCCATGGAAGCTGCTGCTGCGGCTGCAGTGTGTAAGGTGAGAAAGGAGGAGAAGCCATGCAAAAGCATGGATCACAGCGCTGTGCCATTCAAGAAAAGGTACAAGTTTACCAGCTCAACCGAACAGAAGCAGCTGTTTGTGGGTGAAGCAGTGATGCCATTGAAAGATGAGAGAGATGCTGCTAGATTGCTGATGGGGCTTTCATGTGGCCTAATCAGGGGCTGAGCATAAGAATTAGTTTGGATTATTTGAATGTTAATTGGGATGTGGGAGGATAAATTTTTGTCTGATTCTTGGAGGAAGATCAGAGCTAATTGAGATAGATTCCTCCTCCACTTTATTGTGCTTAATTATTATATTTGTGCTTATTAATTCCTGAAGAATTACTTGATTGTGTGTCTATTCAATGAAATTAAGCTAGGGTGCCAACTAATACATTAATTGTTAAAGGTCTTGAAAGTTATTAATCATCAATGTTTGAAGTTTGACAATCTTTGATCATCAAAAGTGTTGTCGAGTATATGCTAACTCAATTCACTTCATTAAATTCTCAAAACTCTGAGAAAAAATTGGATTAGATTCCATAACTAATTGGACACCCTTAAAATATTAACCTCCATGCTTAGGGTGGTATATAAGCAAGCGCAAGTCGAGCTAAGTTTTGGAGTTCAAACTTGTTTGATAAGATAATCGATTTAAACCAAATCGAGTCTAAAATGAATCAAGTCATTGAAATGATTGTTCAAATCTGACTTAATTTATTTTTTATGAGTTTGAGCTTGGTTCAAACTTGGCTTAAGCTTGGTTCGTTTGGATGTTTAATTGTTTGAAAGTTTTGCTTGTTTGATTAGTTATTAAGCTTGACAATTCAAACTTTTTTATTCGTTTTAAATTTTTTTACTTATTTAACATGTTGATAAGAATTTTATTAATAAACATAGTTCGTGAACATTGTTCACAAATATTAACGAATTAAACATATGTATTTAAGCTTATTTATTTAGTTTAACGAGTTATCCAAAAAATTTTATTTAATTGATCTTCTATGTATTGAACGAATATAAATAAATTCTTATTAAGCTGAACACCAAATTTATATATTCATGAACATTCAGTTCATTTACCCTCTTATCCATGCTCAACATAAAAATAAACTAATCGATCGGCCCTTAGACCATGGCCTACATGTACCCGACCCATTTGACATAACTATTTACAATAACACTATGAAAAGCAGCAGGCAACAACGGTGGCAGAGATTTTCAGATTAAGCATAGATTGTCTGGCTTGCTGCAGCCCCAACCAAACAAAAAAGACAATGAAATCTAAAAAAAATGATTAACGAGGTTGGATATAACATTGAATATCGGGCGACCGACTCGATCCCATAAAAGTTTTCCATCGATCGTTAGGATAAATCGAGAAGTACTCACGACGAGCAAAAATTCATAAACTCTAGTACTTAAGCTTGGAGGTCTAGAGTTCGAATTCTGGGGAAGACAAAAATCCACTGGCCAGGGGTGGAAAGTCCTAGTGAGTAACGACACGGTCGACGACATAAGGGTCATAAAAGGGGCCGCCAAATGGGATTTGGCCGCTAAAGAGGCCAAGGAGTCGGGTCGTTACAATAAAAAACCAATTGGTTACCAGGATTCAGAAACTCTAGTACTTAAGCTTGGAGGTCTAGAGTTTAAATCCTGGGGAAGGCAAAAATCCACTGGCCAGGAGTGGAAAGTCCTAGTGAGTAACGGCACGGTCGACGGTCGACGACATAAGGGTCGTAGAAGGGGCCGCCAAATGAGATTTGGCCGCCAAAGGGGCCGAGGGGCCGGGTCGTTATAGACTTAACCTAGTTCCCAACCAGGTTTGCCTAACCCTCGAGTTAGGTCTAATCTCTCGGTAGACTTCCACCTTGCCAACGTGTGATCTCCCCCGATCCACATAGACTTCACCTAGTCCCACTAAGTGTGCCTAGTCCCACTAAGTGTGTCTAGTCCCACTAGGACTTTTCCCATGCCAACATGTGATCTCCCCGATCCACTTGGACTTCACCTAGTCTCACTAGGATTTTTTCCGTGCAAGCGTGCGATCTCCCTGATCCACCTGAACTTCACCTAGTCCCACTAGAATTTTTCCCGTGCTAGCGTGCAATCTCCCCGATCCACTTGAACTTCACTTAGTCCCACTAGGACTTTTCTCGTGTCAGCGTGCGATCTCCCCAATCCACCTGGACTTCACCTAGTCTCACTAGGTATGCCTAGTCCCATTAGGACTTTTCCAGTCAACCTTGACCCACTTGACTCACACGATATTCAAATATCATTATCAAACATCGAAACTGAAGCTTACCAAACTTACCAAACATAAACTCACCTGAGCCTAGTCAAACTAGGTCAACCCTGACCTAACAAAGATTGCACCAATAGTAAAAATGTGAAACGTTCGCCCCCAGCGCCTCCGTTAGCCCGTTCTAGGACTAACACGGAGGAGGTAAATCACGGTGACTGATAAGGCAAGAGGTTGGGGGAGAAAGACTTTTTACACAGGGTGCAGGGATTTACACCCCATCAATCCTGTGATTCGAATCCAAAATCTTTAGTGGCAATCTACCAACCCCTTACCATCTCAGCTATGCCTGCGGAAGCTTAATTATATGTGATTTTACGAACAATATTATTCCCTACCCAAGGAAGGTATGACTAGCATGACCAGAGTCCCAAGAGAATATCCAAAAATAATTAAGCTTAAACCGTCCATTTATTTCTAAGAAAATAATTAATATATCTAATAATTGGCATATCGCCAGTTTGCCCCGATTGAACAGCTAGCTAGCGGTAGAATTCGTGTCATGAGTTATTTGGATCCTCAATTCAATCTATGTGATGCCAACAGTATCGCTGTAATGTGGTCCAACACCCACACCAATTAAACTCACA